>WOXC01011417.1:0-60000 GCA_011680675.1 Gymnobelideus leadbeateri
TAGTCCTTATTCAGAAAACATAAGTTCTTCCTCTCAAGGTAGGTAGCATTTTTCTTCATTAGTATTTTGGGGTTGTCTTGGATCATTTTATTGATGAGAATACCCAACTCATTCACAATTCTTCATTGTACATATTGCTTTTATTGTGAACAATGTTCTCCTGGTTCTGCTTACTTCACTTTGGGTCAGTTCATATAAGTCTTTCCAGGTTTTTTGGAAATATTCTGCTTGTCATTTCTTATAGCACAATAATATTCCATTACATTCATATACTATGTCTTCTTTAGCCATTCCTCAACTGATGGACAGCCCCTCAATTTCCAGTTCTTGGCTACCACAAAAAGAGAGCTGCCATAAATATTTTTGTACATTTGGGTCCTTTACTCACTTGTATGATATCTTTGGGATACATACCTAGTAGTGGTATTGCTGGATCAAAGGGTATGCACAGTTTTGTAGCCTTTTGGGCATGGTTCTGATTGTTTTCCAGAATGGTTGGATCAGTTCACAATTCCACCAATAGTACATTAATGTCCAAGTTTTCCCACATCCTCTCCAATGTTTATAATTTTCTTTTCTTTTTTTTTTTTTTTTTTGCAGATTAGACAATTTGATGGGTGTGAGATGGTACCTTAGAGTTCTTTTAATTTGTATTTCTCTAATCAATAGTTATTTAGAACATTTTTCCCACATGATTAGAAACAGCTTTAATTTCTTCATCTGAAAACTGCCTATTTATATCCTTTGACCAATTGGGGAATGACTTGTATTGTTATAATTGTGATTCATTTCTCTGCATATTTGAAAAATGAGATCTTTTTCAGATATATTTTCTTTTTGAAAATTTCCCTAGTTTTTTTTTTCTTTCCCCCTAATTTTGGCTGCACTGGTTTTCTTTTTGTAAAACCTTTTAAATTTATATAATCAAAATTATGCATTTTACATTTTATAATGATTTTTATCTCTTCTTTGGTTCTACATTCTCCCCTTATCTATAGATTTTGCAGACAAGCTATTCCATGCTCTCTTAATTTGCTATTATATTACTCTTAATGTGTGAATATATTTTGACCTTATATTAGTATACAGTGTAAGATGTTGGTCAATACCTAGTTTTTGCTATACTGTTTTCCAGTTTCCCCAAAAGTTTTGTCAAATAATGAATTTTTGTCCAAAAAGCTTGGATTTTTTAGTTTATCTATCACTAGATTATAATGGTCATTTACTACAATGTGTTGTGTAACTAATCTATTCCCTTGATCCACTGCTCTATTTCTTATCTGATACTAGATTGTTGTGGATAATTACTACTTTATAATACAGTTCGATATCTGGTACACTTAGGCCACCTTCCTTCACATTTTTTCATTGATCCCCTTAATATTTTTGACCATTTGTTCTTTCAGGATAAGTTCTTGAATAAGTAGATTAATTTAGGTAGACTTGTTGTTTTTTAAAAAATATTTGCTCAATCTATTCATGAGCAATTAATGTTTTTCCAGTTGTTTACATCTAACTTTATTTGTGTGAAAAAGTATTTTACAATTGGTTTGTCTTGGCAGGTGTACTCCAAAGTATTTTTTAATGTCTACAGTTATTTTAAATGGAATTTCTCTTTCTCTTTCTTGCTGCTGGACTTTGTTGGTAATATATAGAAATGCTGATGATTTGTGTGGGCTTATTTTGTATCCTGCAATTTTGCTAAGGTTGTTAATTATTTCAGTTAATTTTAGTTGATTGTCTAGGATTCTCCTAATGCCATATAATCTGCAAAGAATGATAGTTTTGTTTCCTCATTGATTATTCTAATTCCTTTTTCCATCCAATTGTCATAGCTAATATTTCTAGTACAATATTGAATAATAGTGGTGAATGATGGGCATCCTCTCTTTGCTCCTTATTTTGTTGGGAATGCTTATCCCCATTACATAGAATGCTTGCTGAAGGTTTTAGATAAATATTACTTTTTATTTCAAGGAGAGTCCCTTTTATTCCTATGCTTTCTAGTGTATTTTATAAAAATTTGGAATGGGTATTGTATTTTGTCAAAGTCCTTTTCTTCATCTTTTGAGGTAGTTGTATGATTTCAATTGGTTTTGTTACTGATATAATGAATTATAATGATAGTTTTCCCAATGATTAACCAACCTTGAATTCCTGGTATAAATCCCACTGAGTCATAATGTATGGTCCTTTGGATATATTGCTATAATCTACTTGATAGTACTTTATTTTAAAAATTCATAGCAATATTCATTTGGGAAATTGGTCTAAAGTTTTCTTTTTCTGTTTTCACTTTTTCTGTTTTAGGTATCAGTATTATATTTGTGACATAGAAGAATTTGGTATGACTCCTTCTTTGCTTATTTTCCCAAATAGTGTATGTGATATTGGAATGAATTTTTTTTCGAATGTTTAGTAGAAATCACTTGTGAATCCATCTGGCCCTCGACATTTTTTTTCTTAAGGTATTTATTGATGTCTTGTTCAATGTATTTTTTTGAAGACTGGGTTAAGTACTATATTTCATTTTCTGTTAATCTGGGCATTTGTAGATATTCATCTATTTCTATGGTATCATTTACAGTTCAAATTATTGGTATGTAATTGGGCAAAATAGTTCCTGATAATTTCTTTAATTTTCTTTTCACTGGTAGTGAATTCAACCTTTTCATTTTTGCTACTGATAATTTGGTTTTCTTCTTTCCCTTTTTAAAAATCAAATAAGTTGGGGTGGCTAGGTGGCGCAGTGAGTAGAGCGCTGGCCCTGGAGTCAGAAGGACCTGAGTTCGGATCTGGCCTCAGACACTTAATGCACACACAAACAAAAACCTAGCCTTGTGACCTTGGGCAAGTTACTTAACCCCAATTGCCCTCCAAAAAAAAAAAGCAAAAAAAAAAAAAGCAAATAAGCCAATGATTTATATATTTTATTGGTTTTATCATAAAATCAGTTTCTAGTTTTATGTATTAGTTCAATGTTTTCTTACTTTCAATTCTTTAATCTCTCCTTTGAGAGATTAATATTAATCTCTTCTTTTTCAGGATTTCCAACTTGGTATTTAATTGGGAATTTTGTTCTTTTTCTAGTGTTTTTTAAAGTTTTATTCCCAATTAATTGATCTATGCTTTTTCTATTTTATTGATGTAGCACTTAAAGATATAAAATTTTCCCCAAGTACTGTTTTTACTGAATCCCATAAATTCTGGTATATTGTCTCATTGTTATCATCTTTGACCCATTTATTCTTTAGGATTAGATTTAGTTTCTGATTAATTTCTAATCTATCCTTCAACTTTTTTATTGAATGGATTTTTTGTTGTGTTATTATCTGAAAAGGATGCATTTAATACGTCTTCTTTTCTGCATCTGTTTGTAAGGTTTTTATACTCTAATGCATGATTAATTTTTGTTTAGGTGCTATATACTGCTGAGAAATAGGTATATTCCTTTCTATTCCCATTCAATTTTCTCCAGAGATCATATCTAACTTTTCCAGAATTTTATTTACCATCTTAACTTTTCTCTTTTTTTGTTAGATTTATCAAGTTTTGAGAGGGAAAAGTTGAGGCCCCCAGTATAGTTTTATTGTCAATTTCCTCCTGTACTCATTTAGCTCCTCCTTTAAACATTTAGATGCTATACCATTGTAATAGCATTTAGCAATTTAGCAATGGTTTTAGCAATACAAGTGCCTTTGATTATATTAAGAGCCTTTGTTGGAAACAGTATTCTTTGTGTGGTCCTTAATAGGCCTAAGGGGATTTGAAGTCCTTCCCTGCCTTTAATAGACCTAAGGGAATTTGAAGACCTTTCCTGCCCTTAATAGGCCTAACATGATTACATGGAGCCCAGGGTGGGAGGAGCTTGTTGAAAGAGCAGAACAGGAAGGGTGGAACAGGAAGGAGCAGAGCAGAGAAATTCTTTAGCAGAGTTGGTAGCATGCAGAACTGCACAAGAGGATGCTTGTGATTTTGGTGCTCTGTTGATGTGTGTACTTTGTCAGACAGAAGCACTTTATTTATGTGTGTTAAGGTTACTTTGTCAGAGAGAAACATTCTGTTGATTTGTGTTTGATTTCTCTGACAGAAAGTGAATTGAGATGATAGTGCTGGTAATGTGTGTAAATACTATTGTAGCTCTGTTAAGCTTAATGTGTATAAATATTGCCTTCCTAGAAACAGAAACTGTGAAGGACTTGGAATTGGAGCTGTCCCCATAAGCTAAGATATAGAACAGGAGTGGAGATCTGCCTACATGTGAATCCTGGCAAGAGTCAGGTGAATCCAGGCAAGATCTGAGAGCAGTCAGCCTGTGGAAGAGAAGCCTTGTGGTTTGGGAGTCAGTCCTGCATTAAGATGAAAGAGGACTTTACTTAGATACTCTGTATTAACTATTGAAATTTGTAACTTGCTGTTACCTAGGAGTGATTTGTATTTTCTGCTACCCCCTAAAGATGACTATAAAATATATTGAATAATATATTTTGTTTAAGACTACATGGCCACCTTAGTAATAAGTTGTTATGCTATGTTGTTGTGAATGTTATGCTTTAGTTTATTGCTGAATAAATAGAAGGTTCATTATACTATGTGATTAGACCCATAAAGTTATTCACAGCATCAGTTCTCAGGAGAGCTGCTTGTGATAGGCTTTTCAACCTTTTGGTGCATATATGTTTAGTATTGATATTTCGTCATTATTTATGGTACCTTTTAGCAAGATGTAGTTTCTTTTCTTCTTTTCTCTTTTAATTAGATCTATTTTCATTGATGCTTTGTCTGAGATCATGATTGCTACTGATGCTTTTCTTTTTTTAAACTTCAGCTGAAGCATAACAAATTCTACTCTAGCCCTTTATTTTTACTCTGTGCATGTCTCTATGCTCCAGGTGGATTCCATGTAGATAGTATATTGCAGAATTCTGGTTTTTAATCCATTCTGCTACTAACTTCCATTTTATGGGTGATTTCATCCCATTTAAATTGACACTATAATTATGCATTTTCCTCCATTTTATTTTCCTTTTGTTTGTCCTCATCTAGTTCTCTTACCTTTCACCCTATCCCTATTCACACATGTTTTACTTCTTACCACTGCCTCCCCTAATATCACTCCCCCCTTCTCTTATGCCTATCCCTTTTTACTTCCCTATAACATATGAAAAGCTTTGCATTTTTTAGAGAATAAGGTAATTTTATATTTGATCCCCAAATCACTGGAATTTATTGAACAGGGAGATGACCATGAAGTGATAACCTAGATACCATTCATATAATTGCCACTAGAATAAAACATATAGGATCAATTTAAAAATGTGCATCTGTTGTTCAGGAAAAACTTAAATAAGTGTGCAGAAACTCTTCCTCAGAACAATGACTATTATATGATAGTATTAATTTTTTTTGCCAAAACCACTCATGAAACATGAAAAAGAATTGCTTGATTTGAGAAAGAATAGGAGATATCTTTTAACTTGTGCATAAATTGGATTTAAGTGAGGCAGAGTTGTGTGAAATTGTTGATCTCACTCTCTCTTTCAGAGTCACCAGAATCCAATGGCAAGAGAAAAATCAAGGCAACTGATGATGGTTGAAGATACAGTGGATGTGGTGTTGACATGTCTAACAAAACTGTAAGTGCTCCACAGTGTGATTCAGCTGCCTTCATGACCAAATTGTTCTCTGCCCATTCCGAAGGGGTGAGTCTTCACATGCTTGAGATAGACATTCTCCTAAATGACCAACAGGATTGAGGCCTATTGGTTACCCTCAACCTAATTTAGCCCATCTGCCTATATATTTTTACTGGGGTGTAATTACTATACATGGTGTAGCTTCTTTGAGCCACAGGTGAGAATTGGGTAAAAGGTTGACCCCAAAGGGGTCCTTGAAAAGGACTTAGCAAACCCTTACATAAGAGGTCTTCCCTGAACACTCCATACATCCATTGATAATGATCAAAGTATACGAATAAGCTATTTTCAGAAGAAGAAATTAAAGTTATCTGAAATCATGTGAAAAATGTTCTAAATCACTATGTATTAGAGAAATGCAAGTTAAAACAACTCTGAGTTAACAATTTACACTTAGATTGGCAAACACAACAGAAAAAGAAAATGACAAATGTTAAAGGGGATGTGAAAAATTGGGACACTAATGCAATGTTGGTGGAGTTGTGAGTTATCCAACCATTCTAGAGAACAATTTGGAACTATGACCAAAAGAGCTATCAAACTGTGCATACCTTTTGACCCAACAATACCCCTACATCTGTATTCCAAATAAATTAAAGGAAAAGGAAGTATATATATAAAATTAGTTATAGCAACTCTTTTTGTGATGGCAAAGAATTGTATATTGAAGGGATGCCCATTAATAAGAAATGAGTGAAAAAGTTGTGGTACATGATTGTGATGGAATGTTATTGTGCTATAAGAAGTTATAAGCAGGATGGTTTAAGAAAAATTTGAGAAAAACCTGTAGTTTATTTATGAAAATGAAGTGAGTAGCACCTGGAGATCATTGTGCACAGTAAAAGCAACATTATAATGATGATCAACTATGAAAGACTTGGGTACTCTTAGTCATATTATGATCTAAGACAATTCCAAAGGACTTCTGATTAAAAATGCTACCCACCTCTAGAGAGAGAACTGGTGAATTCTGAGCACAAACTGAAGTATAAATTTTACTTAATCTTTCTTGCCTTTTCTTGCAACATGGCTAATATGGAAATACATTTTCATGATTTCACATGTATACTCAATACCATATTACTTGCCTTCTCAATGAGTGGAGGATCAGCTGGAAGGAATTTGGATCTCAAAATTTAAAAAAAGGATGTTAAAATATACAATTAAAAAATTAAACAGAAACAGTAAAGGAATAGAGTTATTGCAATCTGCATCAGTGGAAGAAGTACCTAAACGGCTGAAATGATGTATTTGCCAAAACACCAAAATACCAAATAAATTAGCAAATAACTCAATATCTCTTGTGTCCTCATCTATAAAATAGCATTTTCATCTCTAAATGAGTCCAATGACTTTTTTTAAAAATTAATTTATTAGTTTAGTTTCAGTTAACAAGATTCAATTCCATAGTTCCTTGATTTTCAAATTTCCTTTACTTCCCTCCCCCTCCCCCCACTACTGCATATAGTGCAGTATAGGATCTGCAAATACATTCATATTAAACATTATTCCAATTACAAAGGTGTATTGTACTAGGTGGGATGAAAGATGGTGAGGCAGAAATAAAACCAAACAATGAAAAGAAAAAGATCATTTAGTTTGCTTCCATCAGGATTCAGGCTCAGTTCTTTTTAGTTATATCTCTGGATGGCGCATTTCTTTCTTTCTTGAGCCTTTCAGGATTGACTTATATCACTGCATTGCCGAAAAGAGTCCAGTCTGTCATAATTGGTCATCACAGATATGGTATGTCTGTGATTGTATACAAATTTCTTCTGATTCTACTCTTCTCGCTCAGCATCAGTTTGTATAAATCTCTCCAGGTAATTATGAAATCCATCACCTCCTCGTTTCTTATAGCACAATAATATTCCATTACATTCATATACCACAACTTGTTTAGCCATTCCCCAATTGATGGGCACCCCTTTAGTTTCCAATTCTTTGCAACCATAAAAAGGGCTGCTATAAATATTTTTGTACATATGGGTCTTTCTCCCACTTCTGTGATCTCTTTGGGATATAACCCTAAAAGTGGTATTGTTGGGTCAAAGGGTATGAAATTATGTATAATCCTTTGGGCATAATTCCAGATAGCTCTCCAGAATGGTTGGATAAGTTCACAACTCCATCCAGCAATGTATTAGTGTTCCAATTTGTCCACATCCTCTCCAGCATTTGTCACTTTCTTGTTTTTTCATCTTAGCCAATTTGACTGGAGAGATGTGGTATCTCAGAGTTGTTTTGATTTGCATTTCTCTAATCAATGGTGATTTAGAGCATTTCTTCATATGTTTGTAGATATCTTTGATTTCTTTTTCTGAAAACTTCCTGTTCATATCCTTTGACCATTTATCAATTCGGGAATGACTTGTATTCTTATAGATTTGGATCAATTCTCTATAAATTTTAGAAATGAGTCCCTTATCAGAGACACAAGTTGTAAAAATTATTTCCCAATTTCCTACCTCCCTCTTGATCTTGGTTACATTGGCTTTGTTTGTACAGAAGCTTTTCAATTTAATGTAATCAAAATTATCCACTTTGAATTTTATAATGCTCTCTAATTCTTGTTTGGCCCTAAAGTCTTCCCCTTTCCACAAATCTGACAGGTAAACTATTCCTTGCTTTCCCAAACTGCTTACAGTATCGTTCTTTTTTTTTTATTATTTTTTGGGGGGGGTGGGGAGGCTACAGTGTAGCCTTTTTTATTTTTTTTTCTACTTTTGGCCTCTGGGACTCAAGGTAATATTCCTATTTATTGTAACAAAAGTCAGAATTCCTTTGGTCATCTACCCTGTCCATCATCAGAGCTGTTGATTGGTTTCCCTGTGTCCTTTTCTTTTCTTTTTTAAACAAATGCTTTATTAACTTCTGTTTTACATCATTCGTTTCCGCCAGATTTTGAGTTACAATCATTTTTCCCCTGTTATTCCCCTACCCAACCTCCCAGAATAGCAGTCCCACAAGATATCGCTTCCTCCAATCTGCTCTCTCCCATAGCTTCTCCCATACCCGCTTCGACTTTTACATTAGAGGAAGTTGAATCTTTGTGTCCCAATGCCTGCACATCTTATCTCCCAATTATAAGCAAAAGAGTATTAATAATAGTATTTATATATATTCGAAACATTTAATGTTAAGACCTCGAATTTCAGATCCATTTCCTTCCTCCCTTGTCACCAATTCCCTCTGGGGAGATAAGTAATTCAGTATATGTTGTACATATCTAGCTATGCAAAACATTATCATAGTAGATATATTGTACAAGGCTGCTTATAATTCCCTTCCACTCATCCCACCCCCCACCTGGTCCATTCCCTACATGATCCTGTCCCTCTTCTATAGTGGGTACTTCCAACCTCCCCTCACCCCAAGGATGGCTTCCCATCCATCATCCCGCCTCTCATCCCCCTTCCCCCTATCTGCTGCAGGTTGAGATATCCCATTTAGTATGTATGTCATTCTCTCCCTGAACCAAATTCAATGAGAATGTGGTTTTGCCTTTTTTGCCTTCCTATTCTCCCCCTCCCTTACAACCAGTTCCCCTTGCTTCTTCTACATGGGATAGTTTACACTACCCTGTCTCTCCCCATCTCCTCTTGCCACTTTCCTCTCTCACCTCATAATTTCATCCCTTGAGTATTCTCCCTTCCCAAAAAATTCAACCTATGGCCTCTATCCATATATAACTGTAACCATATACACACACATTCACATATGTATTCATATGACCACACCCCCTTCTTTCATTATTTGCATAGTGAGAAAGATATCATCAGTCACAGTTATTGCTTTTCCATATAGGAATGTAAATAGTTCAACTTTGATAAGTTCCTTTTGATTTCTTTTCCCTGATTACCTTCTCAGCCATCTATTGCTTCTTGTGTCTGGATGTCAAATTTTCTATTCAATTCTGGTTTTTTCCTCAAGAATGCTTGAAAGTCCTCTATTCCACTGAATGACCATATTTTCCCCTGAATCAAAATACTCAGTTTTGCTGGGTAGGTGACCCTTGGGTTCATTCTCAGCTCTTTTGCCCTCTGGAATATCGTATTCCATGCCCTTCAATCCCTCATTGTAGAAGCTGCCAGGTCCTGTGCTATTCTGATTGTGTTTCCACAATATTGAAATTGTTTCTTCCTGGCTGCTTGTAGTATTTTCTCCTTGATCTGGGGATTCTGGAACCTGGCTATAATATTCCTGGGAGTTTTCTTTTTGGGATCTTTTTCAGGAGGTGATCTATTTATTCTTTCAACCTCTATTTTGCCCTCTGGATCTACAGCATCAGGGCAATTTTCCTTGAGAATTTTTTGAAGGGTGATTTCTAGGTTCTTTCTTTGATCATGGCTTTGAGGTAGTCCAGTAATTTTTAAATTCTCTCTCCTGGATCTATTTTCCAGGTCAGTGGTTTTTCCCATGAGATATTTCACATTGCCTTCTAATCTTTTGTTTGTTTGGATCTGCTTAACAGCATCTTGATTTCTCATAAAGTCATTAGCTTGCATTTGCTCCAGTCTAACTCTGAAGGAATGAATCTCCTCAGTGAACTTTTGAGATTCTTTTTCCATCTGGCAAATTCGACTTTAAGGCATTCTTCTCCTCATTGCCCTTTTGGGCCTCCTTTGCCATTTGAGTTAGTCTATTTTTAAGGTGTTGTTTTCCTCAGTCAGGCTGTTGACCCTCATTTCATACTTTTCTTGCATCCTTCTCATTTCTCTTTCCAATTTTTCCTCCACTTCTCTTATTTGATTTTTAAAGTCCTTCTTAAGGTCCTCTATGGCCTGCAATCCGCTCATGTTTTCCCCTGGGGCTTTTGGAGCAGGACTTCTGACCTGACAGTCCTTTTCCCGCTCTATGCCCCCAAAATAGGAGTCTAGGGTTGCATTTTTCTGTTTCCTTTGCCTTGGCATGTTGCCACTTAATTACTTGACTTTTGGGCTTGTTGCCACACTATGGCTTTAAGGCCAGATAGAGGAATTTTCATCCCGAATGTGTGGGGGGCAACTTCTGTTTCTGGCAAGCTGTAAAGCCACCCACGATTTCCACCCTAGACCACAATCCAGATCCAGGGAGGTTAAAGCAAGAGCAATTACCCCCCAAGACTGATTGCTTGATCTCCCTACAGTTTGCAAGCCAGGAGCCGGAGCTGCCTCTGAAAACTACAAAATGGCGTGTCTCCTCAGCAGCTTCTAGTCCCCAGGGGAGGAGGCCAATGCATTCCCCAAATACTGGTCCCAAAGTCCATAGGACACTAACCTCTTACTTTGTCCTAGGCATGTCTATGTTGATTCTGGAGTCGCCACAGCTGCTGGTGTTCTGGGGTCTCTCCAGCCAGCTGCTGGCCCTGCCGCCCTGGGGCTAAAACCTTGGCTCACGGGGACCTGGGCTCCTCTCGGCTCCCTGAGCTCTGCGCGCTGCCGGCTCCCAGAGTGCTGCACTGGTCCTTCCTGCAGGGCTGCTGGGCTGTCCTCAGTGGGAGGTTAGCATTTCTGTGTCATTCTGTGGGTGCTGGTGCTCCAGAAGTTGTTCAAAGTCCACTTTTACATAGTTTGGGGGGAATCTGGGGGCACAGTGGCTTGGATGAGCTGTTTCTACTCCGCCATATTGGCTCCGCCCCCTACAGTATCATTCTTTACACCTAGATCATGCACCCATTTAGACTTGATTTGGGTATATCGTGTTAGATAATGATCTATGCCCAGTTTATGCCATACTGTATTCCAGTTTTCCCAGCAGATTGTGTCAAATAGTGAATTTTTATCCCCAAAACTGGGGTCTTTGGGTTTATCGAACAATAGATTACTATATTCATTAACTGCTGGGTCTCCTGCACCTAATCTGTTCCATTGATCCACTACTCTACACCTCTGCCAGTACCAAGCAGTTTTGATGACTGCTGCTGTATAATACAGATTAAGATCTGGCATAGCTAGTCCATCTTCTCTAGGGTTTGTTTTCATTAATTCCCTTGACATTTTAGACCGTTTGTTTTTACAAATAAGTTTTGTTATTATTTTGTCTAACTCTAAAAAGTAGCTTTTTGGTAAATTGATTGGAATGGCACTAAATATATAGTTTAGTTTGGGTAAAATTGTCATTTTTATTATATTAGCTCTACCCAGCCACGAGCAATTGATATTTTTCCAACTATTTAGATCTGATTTTATTTGTGTGAGAAGTGTTTTGTAGGTGTGAACATATAGATTCTGGGTTTGTTTTGGCAAGTAGATTCCAAAATATGTTATAATGTCTACAGTGACTTTAAATGGGATTTCTCTTTCTATCTCTTGCTGTTGAGTTTCATTAGAGATGTACAGAAATGCTGAGGATTTATGTGGGTTTATTTTATATCCTGTGACTTTGCCAAATTTATTTATTGTCTCAAGTAGTTTTTTACTTGATTCTCTAGGATTCTCTAAGTATATCATTGTATCATCTGCAAAGAATGATAGCTTGGTCACTTCTTTGCCTAGTTTGATTCCTTTGATTTCTTTTTTTTTTCTCTAATTGCTACTGCTAGTGTTTCTAGTACCAGAATGAATAAGAGGGGTGATAGTGGACACCCTTGTTTCACTCCTGATCTTATTGGAAAGGCTTCTAGTTTATCCCCATTGCATATAATACTTGCTGATGGTTTTAAATAGATGCTATCAACTATTTTAAGGAAGGCTCCATTTATTCCTATACTTTCTAGTGTTTTTAATAGGAATGGATGTTGTACTTTGCCAAAAGCCTTTTCTGCATCTAATGAGATGATCATGTGGTTTCTGCTAGTTTTATTGTTGATATGCTCAATTATACATATGGTTTTCTTAATATTAAACCATCCTTGCATTCCTGGAATGAATCCTACCTGATTAGAGTGTATTATTTTTGTGATAATTTGTTGGAGCCTTTTGGCTAATATTTTATTTAGAATTTTTGCATCTAAATTCATGAGGGAAATTGGTCTATAATTTTCTTTCTCTGTTTTATCTCTTCCTGATTTAGGAATCAGTACCATATTTGTGTCATAGAAAGAGTTTGGTAGGATTCCTTCTTCACTAATTTTCCCAAATAGTTTGTAGAGTATTGGAATCAATTGTTCTTTAAGTGTTTGATAGAATTCACTAGCAAACCCATCTGGCCCTGGAGATTTTTTCCTAGGGAGTTCATTGATGGTATGTTTGATTTCTTTTTCTGAGATGGGGTTATTTAGGTAATTCACTTCCTCTTCAGATAATCAGGGCAACTTGTGGTTTTGTAAATATTCATCCATTTCACAAAGATTGTCATATTTATGTGCATACAATTGGGAAAAATAATTCCTCGTTATTTTTTGGTTTCCTCTTCATTGGAGGTAGGTTCACCCTTTTTAGTTTTGATACTCGTAATTCTTTTTTTTTATCATATTGACTAAGTGTCTATCAATTTTGTTGATTTTTTCATAAAACCAACTCTTATTTTTATTTATTAATTCAATATTTTTCTTAATTTCAATTTTATTAATCTCACCTTTGGTTTTCAATATTTCTAATTTAGTACTAAATTGGGGGTTTTCAATTTGTTCTTTTTCTAGCTTTTTCAATTGCATGTCCAATTCATTGACCCCCCCTTCTCTCTGCTTTAATTAAGTATGCACTCAGGGATATAATACTTCCCCTGAGAACTGCCTTTAATGCATCCCACAAATATGGTATGTTGTCTCATCATTATCATTCTCTTGAATGAAATTATTGATTGTTTCTATAATTTCTTGTTTGACCCACCAATTTTTAGGATTAAATTGTTTAATTTCCAATTAGTTTTTAGTCTATCTTTCCCTGGCCCTTTATTGTATATAATTTTTATTGCATCATGATCTGAGAATGATGCATTTGATATTTCTGCCTTTCTGCACTGGATTGTGAGGTTTTTATGCCCTAGTACATGGTCTGTTTTTGAGTATGTACCATGCATTACTGAAAAGAAAGTAAATTCCTTTTTATCCCCATTCAGTTTTCTCCAGAGATCCATCATATCTAGTCTCTCTAAGATTCTATTCTCCTCCTTAACTTCTTTCTTGTTTATTTTGAGGTTAGATTTATCGATTCAGGGAGGGGGAGATTAAGGTTGCCCACTAGTATGGTTTTGCTATCTATTTCTTCCTCTAATTCATTTAACTTCTCCTCTAAGTATTTGGATGTTATACCCCTTGGTGCATGTATATTAAGTAGTGATATTGCTTCATTCTCGATGGTGCCTTTTAGTAGGATATAGTTTCCTTCCTTATCTCTTTTAATCAGATCTATTTTTGCTTTTGCTTTATCTGAGATAAGTATTGCTACCCCTGCTTTTTTTTACTTTAGCTGAGGCATAATAAATTTTACTCCAACCTTTTACCTTTACCCTGTGGGTATCCCTCTGTTTCAAATGTGTTTCTTGTAGACAGCATATTGTAGGATTATGGTTTTTAATCCATTCTGCTATCTGCCTCGGTTTTATGGGAGAGTTCATCCCATTCACATTCACAGTAACGATGACTATCTGTCTCTTCCCCTCCATCCTATTCCCTCCCCTGTTTATGTTTTTATTTCTTCCTTCTCCCTTCCCCTCCTTGAAGTTTTCCCTTTTGACTGCCCCCTCCCTCAGTGTTCCCACCCAGTGATCCCCCTTCTTAACCTACCCTTTCCCCTTACTACTGTTTCCCTCCCTTCTAATCCCCCCTTTAGTCTGTTCCTTTTCACCCCCTCCTCTTACCTTTCCACTATCTATAGGACACAATAAGTTTTTATACTTATCAGAGTAAATTACTCCCCGTTTGATTCCAAACCAATGAAATTTCAAACAGTGCTCCTTTCCCTCCCTCCTTTTCCTCTATTTAATGAATTTATGTGTCTATTCACATGAGAATCTTAAACTTCACTGATTAAGTTGATTCCTCTTTGAACCAGAACCAGTGCAAATAGTGTTTAAATGGTGTTCCTCTCCCTCTTTCTTTCCCCTCTTCTATAGTGTGTTTTAATGCCTCTTCAGATGGCATATTTTACCTTTCCCTATCTCATCCTTTCCTTTTTCCCATTACAGTCCCTTTGATCCTCTTAATAGTTTTTTTTTTTTAGACTTCAGTTTAGTGCATTCATAAGCACACCCTCTATCTAAGTATAAACCTTTGGAGGTCATGATAATCATAAAAAAATTCAAATATTGACAGTTAATAGATCCACATATAGGGATGTGAACATTTTGCTCTTGTTGCATCCCAAGTAATGAGTGTGTTTTTGTGGGTGTGTGTGTGTGCACTTATGCATGTGTGAGTCTGTGTTTCTCTTGTTTACCTTTTTATGTCTTTCTTGAGTCTTGTAATTGGAGATCAAATTTTCCATTGAGCTCTGGCTTTTTCATCAGGAAAGTCTGGAAGTCTCTTATTTCATTAAACGACCATCTCCTCGCCTGAAAGATTATGCTCAGTTTTGCCGGGCAGTTAATCTTTGGTTGTAGTCCTAGCTCTCTTGCCCTATGAAATATCAAATTCCAAGGGTCAGCTAGGTGGCGCAGTGAATAGAGCACCGGCCCTGGAGTCAGAAGGACCTGAGTTTGGAGCCAGCCTCTGACACTTAATCCACACAAACAAAAACCTAGCCGTGTAACCTTGGGCAAGTTACTTAACCCCAATTGCACTAAAGGGGCGGCTAGGTGGCGCAGTGAGTAAGAGCGCTGGCCTCGGAGTTGGGATGACCCGAGATCAGATCCGGCCTCAGAAAATGAGCACCCATGCATAAATAATGACTACCTGTGTAACCTTGAGCAAGTTACTTAACCCCAATTGCTTTAAAAAAAAGAAAAAAAAGAAAAAAAAGGAAAAAAAAGAAATATCAAATTCCAGTCCCTCCACTCTTTTATTGTAGAAGCTGCTAGGTCCTGTGTGATCCTAACTGTAGTTCCTCGATATTTGAATTGTTTCTTTCTGGCTACTTGTAGAATTTTTCTTTAATCTTGTAATTCTGGAATTTGGCTACTATATTTCTTGGAGTTTTCAGTTTGGGATCTCTCTCAGGAGGAGTCTGGTGAATTCTATTGATAGCTATTTTATATTCTGATTCCAGGACCTCAGGACAGTTTTCTTTGACAGTCTCTTGGTGGATGTCGTCTAGTTCCTTTTTTAGGGAGGTATTGTCTCCAATTACTTCACTGAGACGTTTTTCCAAGTTGATTACTGCCTCCCTGATTTGGTCTTTAAATTTTTTCTTAAGCTCCTCCAGGAATGCTATTTGGGCTTGAGACCAGATCATGTTTCCTTCTGTGGTCTCAGGTGTGGGTAGAGAGTCTATATTGTCCTGTGTATTTAGTTGTTCTTCCCCTACATAGTAGGCTCGAATAGAATTTCTTGCCTTCCCCTTCTCCTTCTCAGCTTCTTTCTTACCCATTGTGATTTCCTGTTTCTTAGTTTCTCAGGCTATGAGTTTAGTGCTTGATCCTTGACTTTGAATACCTCTGGGTGGCTAGTTTATGGCTAAGTCAGGGAAGTCAGTGAGGAATGTAGATGTGTAGGTGGGCGTGAGTCTGACCACTTCAGATTTCTGCCTCTATACCCCTGGGCTATAAGTAGGCTTTTGTTGGTGAGGTGAGGTGGGGCTTGTTGGGACCCCTCCCTCTCTTCTCTTCAGACTCCTGGCTGTCTCAGTTACACCCCTTCTTGGAGACTCTCAAGCCTGGGGCTATTTCCATTAATTTGGGATTTCAATCTGGGTGGGAGACTTATCTTGGGGTTTTCTGCTTCATGAAGGAGGGATGGGAGGATCTGAGCAGCTAGAATTTACTTTGCCATTCCAGCCCCTGTATTATACAGGCAGGCAGTCTCCAACCTTCCAGGCTGGGGGCTGAATGCAGCCAGAGAAGCCGCTCTCTCCCCTGGGGGCCTGACTCTCCTACCTGGCTCCAGTGACCCCTCCAGTCCCTTCGTGAGATGAAGGGGAGATGACTGTGATTCATCCTTGCTAAGTCTGCAGGCTTGGGCTTTTTCTCTCTCTGGTGTATTCTCCTTGTCTGCTCTTAGGTCTGAGCTGTGCAGACCCCACACGCTCTGTGCTTGTCCTGTCTGGACACACTGGGCAACCTCCTCGGCTGGACTCTGCCCCGCTCCATCTTCCAGTGGGCTCTGTCACTCTGGAATCCACTCAGATTCACCCTTTGAGACTTAGTGACCTAGGAGCTCAGAGAGGTTACTGCTTCCTTTCCTCCATCTTGGCTCCTCCCCCCCATGACTCTTAAAAGATGCCATGAAAGAAAACTGAGAAAGAGATAAACTGTGTGTGTGTATGTGTGTGTACATGTATGCATGTGTATGTGATGAAATGCCCACCCATCCAGATCTACACACATATATATCTCACAACTCATAGATAAAGTTGTTCTGTTTAGTAGAAACCCCATAAGAATTGATGCTAAAAAGATCAGCAAGTGTATAGTTCTGGTTGAGGATCAAAATGTACTGTGAAAATTGAGACTGATGAAAATAAAGCCCTTACTTCAATAACTAGAGTGGTTTTATACCCACTCATTGACCATTTTAAAGGGAGAATCTTTTCGGATTTCATTTCAAAAGATGGTACTTCCAGCCTTACCATTTTACTAGATGTAAAAAAAAAACAAAATAAAACAAGGGGACGGCTAGGTGACACAGTGAATAGAGCACTGGCCCTGGGGTCAGGAGGACGTGAATTTCCATCCAGTCTCAGACATTTAACACAAAACTAGTCGTATGACCTTGGGCAGGTCACTTAACCCCAGTTTCCCTGCATTCCCCCTCCAAAAAGCCAAAACAACAACAACAACAAAAAACAAACAATAGGCTTTTGTAAGTGGTTTTAGGCAATTGGAATCTTTCTGTCACAATGAGTTAGGTTTTTATGAGCTTTAATGTCAATGATAAATTGAATTATAGGAAAATATAACAATAATAATCTGCATTTGTGAAGTAAATTTCACCTCTTAGTTAACTTGTTATAAAAGATAGAGGCATTTATGAATGCCAAGTACAGCACTTATAATATTTCATTGTTATAAAAATCAAGTTTCAGACCAAAGATATAGAATTGTTCTCTAGAGGAAAATGCCATATTATTTCAATTAAGCACCAGACAAATAAAGTACTTAAGAACTCTCAGATTTAAATTTTATTGGAATAGATGTATTGCATAACCTGAAATAAATAAACTCAAGGACAGTGGTACATTGGTAGGTTTGTGCCTTTCTTTTAGTAATGTTTTTTCTGGATTTTGCTAACAGCTACCTCCTCAGTAGACACAGGTAGTGTTTAAAAGCCAGGAAAAGTAGGGGCAGCTAGGTGGCACAGTGAGTAGAGTGCTGGCCCTGGAGTCAGAAAGACCTGAGTTTGGATCCGGCCTCAGACACTTAACCCACACAAACAAAAACCTAGTCGTGTGACCTTGGGCAAGTTACTCAACCCCAATTGCCCTAAAGGGGCGGCTAGGTGGCGCAGTGAGTAAGAGCGTCGGCCTCGGAGTTGGGATGACCTGAGATCAAATCTGGCCTCAGAAAATGAGCACCCACACATAAATAATGACTAGCTGTGTAACCTTGAGCAAGTTACTTAATCCCAATTGCTTTTTTAAAAAAATCCAGGAAAAGTGACAAGCCTTTCTTGTCTTTTCTTTTTTATTCTCTGGGCTAATCAGTAATATTTTAGTATCAGAAGTAGCTAAGTGATTTGGGATTTGAAGTCAGGAAGACTTGAAGTTGAATTCTACCATAAACATTTACTAGCTCAATGACTGAGTAAATCATTTAATTTCTCTCAGCCTCAGTTTCTTCATCTATAAAATTGGGATAATAATGTCATAGAACTGTTGCAGGGATCAAATGATATAAGGTGTAAAGTGATTTGTGAACCTTAAATTATTACTTAAATGATACATATTCTTACTATTTTTTTTACATTCTGAGTGAGGACCCTTAAGTAATCTAGCAGCCATGAAAATTAAAACAGGAATAACCACCCAAACACAATCTACTATTTTTTGAGTCATCAACTAAGTGAGATGACAGGTCCCAAAGCATTGGACATCCTGCTGACTTTCATTACTTGATTCTTAAGTTTTAGTTTGGAAGCATGAATAGAGATATGATTATGCTCAGAAGACAAGGGTGCAAATGTTTACCAAACTTTGCCATAGAGAAAAAATGGATAAAATCTACAAATCAACAATTTCTATTATGATCTCAGTCATTTAGTGGGTCCATGAAGATCTGAAACGTCAGTAGCTCAGTAGTGTGACCATGAATCAAACTTCTATTATCTGTGAATTTCAGGTAGTTAGAAGCATGTGGCCAGTTTCAAAGATTTGGGACATATAGGAGAACAGGGCATCTTGCCTACTGAATGATGTCTCTTCCAGTAGAGACAGTGTGGGCCAGAGCTTGTCATTCCAGGAGAGAGAAGACTACCATTAGCTGACTGAAAATAAATGAAGCAAAAAACAGTTCTGGTGAGCTGAGCCAATGTTGACAGAGGAGGCAAACAGTACTCAATTAGAGTTAAAAACAATGAGGAGAAAATGAAAATTCACTTCATGTTCAGCTACCAACTCATAGCACAAGCCTTATCCTGATGAAATTGGTTAGTTAAAAGAACAAAGACAATGTGAAACTATTGTAATAGAATATTTAATAAAAATGAAACAAAATAAAACAACTACTTGTTGTTGATTTGAATAGAAATCTGGGTACCTATGTGTTTAATGCTTGCACAGCTTCCAAACATATCAGCAAAAATGTCATCAAATGAATGGGGATAAGACAATGGCTGGCTAGAAGGATATGCCAATTTAATACCTATGAGTGTCAAAAATAGACTCTCAACAACCCAGAATAAAAATTTAATATCATTAAATTCAATTCGATAAGCAAGTCAAAAGTGGTTAATATGTACATGGAATTGGAGATAGGACAAAAATAGCTTTTCCCTACAAAGAACTTCAATCCTACTAGTGCTATTATTCCCGCACCCACCCACCCCCACTTAGGTCAAATTATAAATTTTATTTTTTAACCTTTTAGTTTCTTATTTATTTTAACATTCTTTTCTTTTTACATTTTGAGTTCTAAATTTTCTACCACCCTTCCACTCCCTCTACCACCCACTGAGAAGGCAAGCAATATGATATCAATTATACATGTGAAATCATGTGAAACATATTACCATGTTAGTCATATTTCAAAAAAAGAAAGAAAAATAAAGTGAGAAAATTATACTTTAATTTTCACTCAGAGTTCATCAATTTTTTCTCTGGTAGTAGAGAACATTTTTACATCATGAATTCTTTGGAACTGTCTTGGATCCAACAAACCAAGTCTTTCACAGTTGATCATCATTATAACATTGCTGTTAGCATGCACAATGATCTCTTGGTTCTTCTCACTTCACTTTGCACCAGTTCATATTGGTCTTACCATGCTTTTTCTGAAACTACCCCCGCCCCCGCCTTGACATTTCTTTTTTCTTTTTTTTTTCCCAAATGCTTTATTAACTTTTGGGTTACATCATTCATTTCCTCCAGATTTTGAGTTACAATTTTTCCCCATTGTCCCCTACCCACCACCCCAGAATAGCAGTACCACAGGATATCCCCTCATCCAATCTGCTCTTTCCCATATCTTCTCCCATACCTCCTTCTACTTTAACATTAGGGTGAGGTGAATCTCTGTGCCCCAATGCCTGAACATCTTATCTCCCAATTACATGAAAAATAGTATTAATAATAGTATTTATATATATTTAAAACATTTAATTTTAAAACTTCGAATTCCAGATCCATTCCCTTCATCCCTTGTCACCCACTCCCGCTGCGAAGATAAGCAATTCAGTATATGTTGTACATGTATAGCTATGCAAAACATTACCATAGTAGATATATTGTAAAGGACGGGCTATATTTCCCTCCCACCCATTCCCCCCCCCCCACCTGGTCCATTCCCTACTTTGATCCTGTCCCTCTTCAAAAGTGGGCGCCTCCAACATCCCCTCCTCCCAGAATGCCCTCCTCTCCATCATCCCCCCCTCATCCCTCTCCCCCCTACTCTCCTGCAGGGTGAGATATCCCATTTAGTATGTATGTCATTCTCTCCCTGAGCCAAATTCAAGGAGAATATGGTTTTGTCTTTTTGACTTCCTGTTCTTCCCCTCCCCTGCAACTACTTCCCCTTGCCTCAAATGAGATAGTTTACCAGCACCCCCTCTCTCCCCATCTCCTCTTTTTTTTTTAAACAAATGCTTTATTAACTTCTGTTTTACATCATTCATTTCCGCCAGATTTTGAGTTACAATCATTTTCCCCCCATTATTCCCCTACCCAACCTCCCAGAATAGTAGTCCCACAAGATATCGCTTCCTCCAATCTGCTCTCTCCCATACCTTCTCCCATACCCCCATCGACTTTTCCATTAGAGGAAGGTGAGTCTTTGTGTCCCAATGCCTGCACATCTTATCTCCCTATTACAAGCAAAAGAGTATTAATAATAGTATTTATATATATTTGAAACATTTAATGTTAAGACCTCGAATTTCAGATCCATTTCCTTCCTCCCTTGTCACCCATTCCCTCTTGGGAGATAAGTAATTCAGTATATGTTGTACATGTCTAGCTATGCAAAACATTATCATAGTAGATATATTGTACAAGGCTGCTTATAATTCCCTCCCACTCATCCCACCCCCCACCTGGTCCATTCCCTACATGATCCTGTCCCTCTTCTATAGTGGGTACTTCCAACCTCCCCTCACCCCAAGGATGCCCTCCCATCCATCATCCCTCCTCTCATCCCCCTTCCCCCTATCCTGCTGCAGGTTGAGATATCCCATTTAGTATGTATGTCATTTTCTCCCTGAACCAAATTCAATGTGAATGTGGTTTTGCCTTTTTAGCCTTCCTTATTCTCCCCCTCTTTTGCAACCACTTCCCCTTGCTTCTTCTACATGGGATAGTTTACCCTACCCTGTCTCTCCCCATCTCCTCTTGCCACTTTCCTCTCTCACCTCATAATTTCATCCCTTGAGTATTCTCCCTTCCCAACAAATTCAACCTATGCCCTCTATCCATATATAACTGTAACCATATACACACACATTCACATATGTATTCATATGACCACACCCCCTTCTTCCATTATTTTCATAGTGAGAAAGATATCATCAGTCACAGTTATTGCTTTTCCATATAGGAATGTAAATAGTTCAACTTTGATAAGTTCCTTTTGATTTCTTTTCCCTGATTACCTTCTCAGCCATCTATTGCTTCTTGTGTCTGGATGTCAAATTTTCTATTCAATTCTGGTTTTTTCCTCAAGAATGCTTGGAAGTCCTCTATTCCACTGAATGACCATATTTTCCCCTGAAACAAGGTACTCAGTTTTGCTGGGTAGGTAATTCTTGGCTTTAATCCCAGGTCCTTTGCCCTCTGGAATATCATATTCCATGCCCTTCTATCCCTCAATGTAGAAACTTCCAGGTCCTGTGCTATTCTGATTGTGTTTCCACAATATTGAAATTGTTTCTTCCTGACTGCTTGGAGTATTTTCTCCTTGATCTGGGAATTCTGGAACCTGGCTATAATATTCCTGGGGGTTTTCTTTTCGGAATATTTTTCAGGAGGTGATCTGTGGATTCTTTCAACCTCTATTTTGCCCTCTGGGTCTAAAACATCAGTGCAATTTACCTTGAGAATTTCTTGAAGGATGATTTCTAGGTTCTTTCTTTGATCATGGCTTTCAGGTAGTCCAATAATTTTTAAATTATCTCTCCTGGATCCATTTTCCGGGTCAGTGCTTTTTCCCATGAGATATTTCACATTGCCTTCTATTCTTTTAATTGTTTGGGTCTGTTTAACAGCATCTTGATTTCTCATAAAGTCACTAGCTTCCATTTGCTCCAGTCTAATTCTGAAGGAATGGATCTCCTCAGTGAGCCTTTGAGATTCTTTTTCCATCTGTCAAAGTCGGCTTTTTAAGGCTTTCTTCTCCTCACTGCCTCTTTTGCCACTTGAGTTAGTCTACTTTTTAACGTGTTATTTTCTCAGTCAGGAGGTTAACTCTCATTTTATACTTTTCCTGCATCCTTCTCATTTCTCTTCCCAATTTTTCCTCTACTTCTTTTATTTGGTTTTTAAAATCCTTCTTAAGGTCCTCTATGGCCTGTAACCTGCGCGTATTTTCATTTGGGGCTTTTGGAGAATGATTTCTGACCTCACAGCTCTCCTCCTGTTCCATGCTTTGATCCTCTTTGCCCCCCAAATAGGAGTCTAATGTTGCATTTTTCTGTTTATTTTGTTTCCTTTGCCTAGGCATGTTGCCACTTAATTACTTGACTTTTGTGCTTGTTGCCACAGTAGAACTCCGCCACCAGCCAGGGGAGCTTCTGTCCCAAACGTTGGGGTTTTCTCAACTGCTGGAGGTATTAGTTGAGTGCCCTCCCTGAAGCCCCCACACATTCTGGCAAGCTGGACACACACCCCAAGACCTCCACTCAGACCACAATCCATATCCAGGGAGGTTAAAGCAAGAGCGATTACCCCCCAGACTGATTGTTGGATTCCCCCTACAGTTCACGGGCCAGGAGCTGAAGCTGCCAGTGAAGCTGCAAAATGGTGGCTGTGACATTTCTCTTCAGCAGCTTCTCACCCCCAGGTGAAGAAGCTGACACATTCCCAAATACTCGTCCCAAAGTCCATAGGGCACCAACCTGTCACTCTGTCCTAGGCATCTATGTGTTGGTTATTCTGGAAAAGCCACAGCTCCTGGTGTTCTGGGGTCCCTCCTGCTGGCTGCTGGTCTGGCCACCCTGGGGCTAACACCACAACTCACTCGGTCTAGGGCTTGGCTCCCAGAGTGCTGTGATGACCGCTCCCTTTTGGGCTGCCAGGCTGTCCTCAGTGGGAGGTTAGTCTCTCTGTGTTGTTTTTGTGGGTGCTGGAGCTCCAGAGTTTGTTCAGAGTACCCTTTTACTTAATTTTGAAGTTGTGTGGGCTGGAGCACTATGGAAGTGCTGTTTCTACTATGCCACCTTGGCTCCACCCCCCCACATTTCTTATATACAGTATTACTCTATCACAATCATACTTATGTAGTGATTCCCCAGTTGAGGAGCATCTCCTTGATTTCTAATTCTTTGCCAATGTACAAAAGGGTGCTATATGTTCATAATAAAGGTCCTTTTCCTTTTCCTTTAATTTATTTAGGATACTGACCTACTAGTGGTATTGCTAAGTCAAAGGGTATGCTTAGTTTTATGGCTTTTTGGCATAGATCCAAATTGTCCTCTAGAACAGTTGGACCAGTTCACTATTCTTTCAGTAGTTCATTAGCATACCTATTTTTACTTTCATCTCCTCCAGCATTTGTCACTTCTGATAGATGTGAGGTGGTACTTCATAGTTGTTGTTGTCGTCTGAATTTCTCTAATCAATAGTGATTTAGAGCATTTTATATGAGTATAGATAGCTTTGATTTTTTCTTCTGAAGACTGCCTGTTTAAATCTTTTGACCATTTAACAATTGGGAAATGGTTTTAATTTTTATAAATTTGACTGAGTCCCATACTCAGTATATATTTGAGAAATAAGGCCTTTATCAGAGAAACTTGCTATAGAATTTTTTGATATTAATTCATTGCCTATGGTATCTTTACCATAATGTAGTTTCCCTGATTATCTCTTTTAATTAAGTTTATTTTTGCTTTTGTCTTGTCTGAGATCATGATCACTATCCCTGTCTTTTTTTTTTACTTCAGTTTAAGCATATTAGACTCAGTCCCAGCCGTTTATTTGAACTCTGTGTCTTATAAACTATATATTATTGGATTCTAATTCCTAATTCATTCTTCTACCTGCTTTTGTTTTATGGGTGAGTTCATCTCATTCACATGTACAGTTATGACTGCAAACTATGTATTTCCCTCCATCCCATTTTCTTTCTCTGTCTCTCTGTCTTTGGCTTTGACTCTCTCCTGTACCTCCTCAAAAGTCTATTTTGCTTCTAACCCTGCTCCCTTAATCTGCCCTCCTTTTTCATTATTCTCCCCTCCTATTATCCCCTTCCCATCTTATTTCCATATTGGGCAAGTTACATCTCTATACAGAACTGAGTGTGTATATATAGTCTTCTCTCTTTGAACCAATTGTGATGAGAGTGAGGTTCAAGCTTTGCCTGCCACTACCTTCAATTACCCCCTTCCATTGTAAAAGTTCTTTTCACATCTATTTTATATGAGAAAAATTTCCCCATTCTACCTCTCCTTTCTCACTTCTCCTAATGCATCCATTTTTTGGGAGATCATTCCAACATAACTGATTCACAACCATGCCCTCTATCTATGTTAACTACTTTTAACTACCCAATAATGATAAAGTTCTCAGGAGTTATGTGTGCTGCTCTATGCTTTGGAACTATGAACTGCACCCTGCTTCCTTGTGACCAACTACCAGAGCTGCTCTGTATCCTGAAACTGCAACCCAGACCTGTGTACAGACAATAGGTGTACCAGCTGTTCCTAGTACCAGCAAAGAGTCCCCTGCAATCTCTTTTTTGATTAGTTGTCTGACTCCCTTACCATCTCTGGGCTGAGAGCTCCTGAAGCTGCTGCAGACCCTGTTGCCATCACAGACTCGGTGGACTCTGCACACCCTCCACACTGACCTCCTAAGTTTTCTTAGGCCATAAAAATGTCTTACCCCAACCTTTGTTGGAGTGTAAATAGGTGGAATCCTGCCAAATTTCTTTTGTGACACAAATATTGTGCTGATACCTAAATCAAGATGTTCTAAAACAGAGAAAGAAAATTATAGACCAATTTCCCTAATGAGTATTGATGCAAAAATTTTAAATAAAATATTAGCAAAGGGATTACAGCAATTTATCACCAGGACAATATATTATGACCAGGTCAGATTTATACCAGGAATTCAGGGCTGGTTCAATATTAGGAAAACTATCTGCATAATTGACCATATTAATAACAAAACTGACAGAAATCATGATTTCAATAGATACAGAAAAAGCTTTTGAACAAGTACAACACCCATTCCTATTAAAAACACTAGAAATCATAGGAATAAATGGAGTGTTCAATAAAATGATAAGCAGTATCTCTCTAAAACTATCAGGAAGCATTACATGTGGTGGGGGTAAGCTAGATGCATTCCCAATCATATCAGGGGTGAAACAAGGATGCCCATTATCACCACTATTATTCAATATTGTACTAGAAATGTTAGCTTTAGAAACAGGAGAAGAAAAATAAATTGAAGGAATTAGAATAGGCATAGAGGAAACAAAACTATCACTCTTTGAAGGTGATGTGATGGTATATTTAGAGAATCCTAGAGTATTAACTAAAAAACTACTTGAAACAGTTAACAATTTAGTGAAGTTGCAGGATATAAAATAAAAAAAAAGAAATCATCAGTATTTCTATATATTGCCAACAAAGACCAGCATCAAGAGATAGAAAGAGAAATTCTATTTAAAATAAATGAATTGTGTGAATACAATTGCAAAACACCTTTTTTAAGAAATAAAGTCAGATCTGTACTATAGGAAGAATATCAATTGCTCATGGGTGGACAGAGCTAATATAATGAAAATTACAATTCTACTTAAGTTAACTTCCTTATACAGTGCCATACCAGTCAAACTACCAAAAATATTTTATAGAACTAGAAAACCTAATAGCAAAATTCATCTGGAAAACCAAAAGATCCAGAATATCAAGGGAAGGGGCAGAGTCAAAATGGTGGAGTAGAAACAGGATTTCCTTGCAGCTCTGGCTCCCACCTCCCCCAATTCATATAAAAAATGACTCTAGACAAACTTTGGAACTACAGAACCCACAAAATGACAGAGAGAAGCTAACATCCCACTGAGCAGAGCCCAGCAGACTGGCAGCAAGTCAACCCCAGCCCTGCTGGAGCCAGAGGTTTTAGCCTCAGGGCACCCTGACCAGCCACTGGCTGGAGGGACCTCAGATCACCAGCAGCAGTGGTGATTTCCAAAATTATCAACCCATAGATGCCAAGGACAAAATGAGAGGTCAGTGCAGTATGGACTTTGGGACCTGGTAATCTGGAGTACAATGGATTGGAGTGCTTCTCACCTGAGGCTTCTCAGTCATGCACCTGCTGATATGTCTGGTCTGCAGGTTATAGGGGGACCAAGCAACTAGTTTGAGGATGTAATTACTCTAGCATTAACCTGCTTGGATCTGGATTACTGTCTAAGGTAGAGGTCCTAGGGTGCATAAACAGCTTTCCAGAGCATGTGGAGGCTTCAGAGAGGGTACCCAACTAATACCTTCAGCAGCTGCAAAAACCCCAGTGTTTGGGATAAAGCTCCCATTTCTGGTAGCAGAGTTCTACTGTGGCAAAAAGCCCAAAAGTCAAGTAATTAAGTGACAACATGAGCAGGCAAAGGAAGTAAAGCAAACAGAGCAACCCAACTTTACACTCTTATTTTGGGGAGAAAAAGAATCAATGCATGGAAAGGGAGGAAGAAAGAGAAATCAGAACACCGGCACCAAAAGCTTCCAAGAAAATATGAGCTCGTTACAGGCCATAGGGGAGCTTAAAAAGGATTTTGAAAATCAAATGAGAGAAGTGGAAGAAAAATTGGGAAGAGAAATGAGAACAATGCAAGAAGATTATGAAAGGAGAGTCAACAGCCTGACTGAGGAAAATAACACCTTAAAAAATAGACTAACGCCTTTTTCCAGTCGGCGGCCAGTGCTAGCGTGTTCACACGCTGCTGTGCTGTTTTCCTACCCCAGCTTAATTCCTCCCTCGCCACCACATCTTTCTTCTCTTCCACCACCACCATGGGCTTCGGAGATCTCAAGACACCCGCGGGTCTGCAGCACCTCAATGACTTCCTGGTGGACAAGAGCTACATCGAGGGGTTTGTGCCGTCACAGGCTGACGTTACAGTATTTGAAGCTGTCTCGGGCCCTCCTCCCACCGACCTGTACCACGCTCTCCGCTGGTATAACCACATTAAGTCCTATGAGAAGCAGAAGGCCAGATTGCCAGGAATAAAGAAGGCTTTGGGCAAGTATGGGCCTGCTGATGTGGAAGATACCACCGGAAGTGGAGCTACAGATAGCAAAGATGATGATGACATTGATCTCTTTGGGTCTGATGAGGAGGAGGAAAGTGAAGAAGCAAAGAAGCTAAGAGAAGAACGTCTTGCTCAGTATGAATCAAAGAAATCAAAAAAAACCTGCAATTGTTGCCAAGTCGTCCATCTTACTGGATGTGAAACCTTGGGATGATGAAACAGATATGGCGAAATTGGAGGAATGTGTCAGAAGCATTCAGGCAGATGGGTTGGTCTGGGGATCTTCTAAGCTAGTTCCAGTGGGATATGGCATCAAGAAGCTTCAGATACAATGTGTGGTTGAAGATGATAAAGTTGGTACAGATATGCTAGAGGAACGGATAACTGCCTTTGAAGACTATGTGCAATCCATGGATGTTGCTGCCTTCAATAAGATCTAAAACCTACCATCCTCAAAAATTACATTTAAATAAAAACATTTGCAAGCAAAAAAAAAATAGACTAACTCAAATGGCAAAAGAGGCTCAAAAAGGCAATGACGAGAGGAATGTCTTAAAAAGCCGAATTTGCAAGATGGAAAAAGAATCTCAAAAGCTCACTGAGGAGAATCTTTCCTTCAGATTTAGAATGGAGCAAAGGGAATTTAGTGACTTTTTGAGAAATCAAGATGCTATTAAACAGATCCAAACAAATGAAAGAATAGAAGGCAATGTGAACTATCTCATGGGAAAAACCACTGACCTGGAAAATAGATCGAAGAGAGATAATCTAAAAATTATTGGACTACCTGAAAGCCATGATCAAATAAAGAACCTAGAAATCATCCTCCAAGAAATTCTCAAGGAAAACTGCCCTGATGTTTCAGAACCAGAAGGCAAAATAGAGGTTGAAAGAATCCTTTGATCACCCCCTGAAAAAGATCCCAAAAAGAAAACTACTAGGAATATTATAGCCAGGTTCTGGAATTGCCAGATCAAGGAGAGAATATTACAAGCAGCCAGGAAGAAACAATTTGAATATTGTGGAAACACAATCAGGATAACACAGGATCTTGCAGGGATTGAAGGTCCTGGAATAAGATATTCTGCAGATCAAAGGAACTGGGATTAAAACCAAGAATCACCTATCCATCAAAACTGAGTATCATGTTTCAGGAGAAAATATGGTCATTCAGTGGAATAGAGGACTTTCAAGTATTTTTGAAGAAATAAAAACATAGTTGAATAGAAAATTTGACATTCAGATTCAAGAAGCATGAGAAGGTAAACAGGGAAAAGAAATCATAAGGAATTTATCAAAGTTGAGCTATTTACATTCCCACATGGAAAAATGATAATTGTAACTGATGAAACTTTTCTCAGTATGAAAATAGTTGAAGGGAATATATATATATATATCACATATGCATTCATATGCCTATATATGCTCCAATAAAGACTATATATATATATATATATATATACACACACATACATACACATTCACATATGCATTCATATGCCTATATACGCTCCAATAAAGTTATTGGAGCGTATATAGGCATATGAATGCATATGTGAATGTGTATGTATGTGTGTGTATATATATGTGTGTATGTATGTATGTATGTATATATATGTATATATATATATACATATATATATATATTTACAGGTATACATAGAGTGCACAGGACCAATTGAATAGGAAGGGATGATACTTAAAAGGTGAAATCAAGAGGTGAGAGAGGATTATAATGAGAGGAGATGGGGAGAGACAGAATGGGGTAAATTATCTAACATAGAAGAGCCAAGGGAAAATTGTTATAATGGAGGGGAAGACCAGGAAGGCATAAGGGAATGGGTCAACCTTATAATCATTGAATTTGGCTCAGGGAGGGAATGACATACACATGAAATAGGATATCTCACCATACAGGAGAGTAGGGGGAAGGGGATGTTAGGGGGGATGATGGAAGGGAGGGCAGACTCTGGGGGGAGGGAAGTTGGCAGCACACATTTTTGAAAAGGGACAGGACCAAAATAGAGAATATTACAAGTGAGAGGTCGGATAGGAGGAAGGGAAATATAATATAAATATAAAGTATTCTACAACATATCTACTATGGTAATGTTTTGCATTAGCTACTCATGTACAATCTATATGAATTGCTTATCTTCCCAGTAAGGTTGGGTAACAAGGGAGGAAGGGAATGAATTTGGAATTCAAAGTTTAAAAACCAAATGTTAAATATATATACTAATATTAATATTGTTTTACATGTAATTGGGAAATAAGAGGAGGTGATATCCTAGGGGACTGCTCTTTTGGGGAGGTGGGTAGGGGAAAAACGGGGAGAAAATTTATAACACAAAAACTGGCAGAAATGAATGAAGTAAACCACAAGTTAATATGGAATTTGAAAAAAAATTGGGGAATGGCTGAAAAAGTTGCGGTATATGAATGTAACAGTATTGTTCTATAAGTATTGTTCTATAAGAAATGATAAGCTAGGAGATTTCAGAAAACCCTGCAAAGACTTACATGAAATGGTGCTGAGTAAAGTGAGCAGAACCAGGAGAACTTAGTACAAAGCAATAGCAACATTGTGCAATGATTAGCTATGATAGACATAGCTCTTTTCAGCAATACAGTGATCCAAGTCAATTCTAGACACCTCCTAATGGAAACTATTGACCATATCCAGAGAAAGAACTGTGGAGTAAGAATGCAGATCAAAGGATACTAGTTTCACTTTAAAAATTTTTTTTATTTCTCGTGGTATTTTTCATTTTGTTTTGATTCTTCTTTCATAGCATGGATAGATGTGCATATGTGTTTAATATGATTGTACATGCATGATCTATATCAAATTGTCTGCTGTCTTGGGGAGGGGGGAGGTAAGAGAGGAAGGGAGGAAAATTTGGAACTCAGAATTTCACAAAAGTGAATGCTGAAAACTATTGATACATACAATTGGAAAAAATAAAATACTATTAACAAAAAAAAAATGTTCACAATCCTCTCAAGTGAGTAACTTGTTCCTCAAGTCCTACATAAGCAGATAACATACATTATGCTCCCAGATGTAGAACAGACTTTTTTTCACTCACTACAGAAAATGACAGACTATGCAAAGGAGTGGAAGGAGGAAGAGAATTTCAAACTGAAAAAAATAATTTAACAAAAAAATGCCAAAAAAATTTAAATGCACATAACACAGGCATCACAGAGCCCATTAAGACTATATAAATATAAAACACTGAAATAATTTACTAGACTTCTCATGAATGAATAAAATAAATAAATCTATCTCTTTATCTATCTCATAATAAAATCTAGCTAGAGACTCTCCTCATCTCATCCAGGATGGAACTGCAATGACCACTCACTGCTTGACCCCACCTCTTGTCTAGGTGTGATCTTTGCCTCATTCAGCTTTTGATTTGAGTGTATTCACAAATCCTTGGTAAATCTTGCGTTCCCTTTCCACCCACCAGCTTTCAGAGGTTCACCAGTTTGGTGCCAGAATTATTGAGCTCACCTGATCAATATCATCACTTCTGTAGGTTGGAGCTATGGTACTCAAACAATCCAGGGGCTTCAACTACCCCAAATATAAGGGATTAGAAGAGAGTACCAACATGCCAGAAGAAAATTCATTTATTAAGCACTTACTTTATGAAAATAATAATATTAAACTCTAAGAACACAGAAAAGGAAAGTAATCTGCTCATAAGTAGCTCACATTTTAGTGGAGGAAACAACACATATGGGAGGTTTCAATTTCAAGAAAGTCAGGCTGTTCTTAGGTTGAAGTAGCAAAGCATGTGATTATGCATCTTTAAAATTTTCATTACTATTAATAAAATCATACTGATTTCTACTTTTGATCTTGCCATGGACTTTAGGGGTGACATTTTTATTTTCTGTGTTTCTTGTAGGTATAGGTGCTGATAAGTCAGAAAGGAAGTTACCGGAGCCAAGATGGCGGAGTAGAAACAGCACGTCCAAGGCACTCTCCCCCCAGATCACCTCCAAACTATGTAAAATGGGACTCTGAACAACTTCTGGAGTCCCAGCACTCACAGAACGACACAGAGAAGCTAACCTCCTGCTGAGGACAGCCCAGCAGCCCTGCAGGAAGGACCACTGCAGCGCTCTGGGAGCCAGCAGTGCAGCGCGCAGAGAGCCAGCAGCACAGCACGCAGAGAGCCAAGCCCAGGTCTGCCTGAGCCGCAGTTTTAGCCCCAGGGCAGCCGGGCAAAGAGCCGGCTAGAGGGACCCCAAAACACCAACAGCTGTGGTGATTCCAGAATCATGAACATAGACATGCCTAGGACAAAGTGAGAGGTTAGTGCCCTATAGACTTTGGGACCAGTATTTGGGGAATGAGTCAGCTTCCTCCCCTGTGGGCTAGAAGCCGCTGAGGAGACACACCATTTTTTAGTTTTCAGTGGCAGCTCCAGCTCCTGGCCTGCAAACTGTAGGGAGATCCAGTGATCAGTCTTGGGGAGTAATCACTCTTGCTTTAACCTCCCTGGGTATGGATTGTTTTCTGGGGTGGAGGTTGTAGGGTGGGTATCTACCTTGCCAGAAATGGAAGTTGTCTCCCAACACATTTGGGACAGAAGCTCCCCTGTCTGGTGGCAGAGTCCTACTGTGGCAACAAGCCCAAAAGTCAAGTAATTAAGTGGCAACATGCCAAGGCAAAGGAAACAAAATAAAGAGAAAAATGTAACATTAGACTCCTATTTTGGGGGCAAAGACGATCAAAGCATAGAACAGAAGGAGGACTGTGAGGTCAGAAATCCTGCTCCAAAAGCCCCAAAGGAAAATACACACAGGTTACAGGCCATAGAGGACCTTAAGAAGGACTTTAAAAATCAAATAAGAGAAGTAGAGGAAAAATTGGGAAGAGAAATGAGAAGGATGAAGGAAAAGTATGAAATGAGGGTCAACAGCCTGACTTAGGAAAACAACACCTTAAAAAATAAACTAACTCTAATGGCAAAGGAGGCCCAAAAGGGCAATGAGGAGAAGAATGCCTTAAAAAGTCGAATTTGCCAGATGGAAAAAGAATCTCAAAAGTTCACTGAGGAGATTCATTCCTTCAGAGTTAGACTGGAGCAAATGCAAGCTAATGACTTTATGAGAAATCAAGATGCTGTTAAGCAGATCCAAACAAATGAAAGAATAGAAGGCAATGTGAAATATCTCATGGCAAAAACCACTGACCTGGAAAATAGATCCAGGAGAGACAATTTAAAAATTATTGGACTACCTGAAAGCCATGATCAAAGAAAGAACCTAGAAATCACCCTTCAAGAAATTCTCAAGGAAAATTGCCCTGAAGTTTTAGATCCAGAGGGCAAAATAGAGGTTGAAAGAATCCACAGATCACCTCCTGAAAAGGATCCCAAAAAGAAAACTCCCAGGAATATTATAGCCAGGTTCCAGAATCCCCAGATCAAGGAGAAAATACTACAAGCAGCCAGGAAGAAACAATTTCAATATTGTGGAAACACAATCAGAATAGCACAGGACCTGGCAGCTTCTACACTGAGGGATCGAAGGGCATGGAATATGATATTCCAGAGGGCAAAAGAGCTGGGACTGAACTCAAGGGTCACCTACCCAGCAAAACTGAGTATTTTGTTTCAGGGGAAAATATGGTCATTCAGTGGAATAGAGGACTTTCAAGCATTCTTGAGGAAAAAAAAAAACAGAGCTGAATAGAAAATTTGTCATCCAGACACAAGAAGCAAGAGATGCCTGAGAAGGTAATCAGGGAAAAGAAATCAAAATGAACTTATCAAAGTTGACCTATTTACATTCCTACATGGGAAAACAATAACTGTGACTGATGAAACCTCTCTCAGCATGAAAATAATGGAAGAAGGGTTTATGGTCATTTGAATACATATGTGAATGTGTGTATATATGTTTACAGTTATACATGGATAGAGGGCATAGGTTGAATTTGTTGGGAAGGGATGATACTTAAGGGGTGAAATTATGAGGTGAGAAAGGAAAGTGGCAAGAAGAGACAGGGAGAGACAGGGTAGGGTAAATTATCTCATGTAGAAGAAGCAAGGGGAAGTGCCTGCAGGGGAGGGGGAGAATAGGAAGGGAAAAAGGCAAAACGACATTCTCATTGAGTTTGGTTCTGGGAGAGAATGACAGACATACTAAATGGGATATCTCAACCTGCAGCAGAATAGGGGGAAGGGGGATGAGAGGAGGGATGATGGTTGGGAGGGCATTCTTGGGGGGAGGGGAATGGATCTGAAATTTGAGGTCTTAAAATTAAATGTTTCATATGCACATATATGTATATATTCTATTATTAATACTCTTTTGCATATAATTGGGAGATAAGATGTGCAGGCATTGGGGCACAGAGATTCACCTTCCTCTAATGGAAAATTCGAAGGGGGTATGGGAGAAGATAGGGAAGAGAGCAGATTGGAGGAAGTGGTATCTTGTGGGACTGCTATTCTGGGACGGTGGGTAGGGGAAAAACGGGGGAAAATTGTAACTCACAATCTGGTGGAAATGAATGATGCAAAACAGAAGTTAATAAAGCATTTGTTTAAAAAAAAAGAAAGGAAGTTACCAAGATTGCTTCCTTGGACTATGGATTTAGGATCCAAGTTGAAAGCTAGGCCAGGGTGTGAGGAAGAGCTAGTATTCCTGGGGTTCTTATGGTTACTTGATCTGTTGGTTGCAGTTAGTGTTAATAGCAGATTTAGACACTGCTAATTAACCGAAAGGAACACAGGAGAGGTCATACTTTTAAAAAGAAGAAAGGAAGGAAGGAAGGAAGGAAGAAAGAATGGAAGGAAGGAAGGAAGGAAAGAAGGAAGGAAGGAAGGAAGAAGGAAGGAAAGAAGGAAGAAAGGAAGAGAGAAAGAAAGAAAGAAAGATAGAAGAGTAGAGCTTCCAAGGGTCTAGAGGCAGCTAGATGGCTCAGTGGATAGACCACTGGGACTGTAGTCAGGAAGGCCTGACTTCAAATCTGGCCTCAGATATTCACTAACTATGTGACCCTGGGCAAGTCACTTAAACTCTGTTTGCCTTAATCCACCAGAGCAGGAAATTACAAACCACTCCAGTATCTTTGCCAAGAAAACCCCATACAAGCTCACAAAGAATCAGACGTGACTATATGACTCAACAATAATAAGAAGATCCTGGAAAGCATTGACACATGAGCTTAATTAGTGTTTCCCTCAAAATACAGACATTTTATGCCTGCTTACCAAACACTCCCCATTCACTTTGGCCCTTTGCCATATAAGCTACTCTCATAAATATCATGGAGGGTTGCAAAGGTCCAGAACTCTAGCTCCATGTGCCAACAGCTTCAGTTTTAGGGCAGTGGTTTATACAGGAGTCTCTTCTTTTCAGGGTATCATGCTATTATTCTTTTCCCATTAAGTGGCCACTATTCAGCTACTATGAAAATCAAGAATTTTCATGCATTTTCTCACCCATGGGAATTTTCCAAGGCTGGAAATATCCATTCATAATATTACCTGTGCCTGACCTATGCTCAAAAAGGAAATAGATTAGAAGGAGGTATCCTTTACCTGTAGGTCCTGAAACACTCTTTGGTTCACCTGGGCAAGAATTGTTCTCTTAGAAGATGCTTCTACAAATCACCCACCATTTACTGCTCCTTGCTAGGAGGGAAATCATAGGGAAAAACACTTTTCCCACAACCTTAACCTTCTGGATGCACTCAGATCTGGAAGTCCAAGAAAAGAGTGAGTTATCTCTCAGCTCATTCTTAGACACAACAGAGGGGACAACTCCCAAGGTCAAAATCTATTTCTATGGACTCTCAGTGGCCAATTATCTTTGGAGGAAACACCAGTCAATAAGGAACAGTCAGAGAAATCCCCCTATGTTCTTTCATGAAGCAGCTAAGGTTAGTGTCTATATCCATGCCCTTTTTGGCAAAGGTCCATGTTCTGTTATCAAGTTTGTGGAGAAAACTGACCAAAAAAATTAGAGGTTCTCCTGATGACCTCTTTTACAACCTGACATTACAATTGCTTTTTTCCAAATCAACCATCTCCATTTGGGCCCTTGTCCAATAGGTGATGTCAGAAAACATTAGATCTATTAGGAATTTTAGACATCATAGTTTAATTTTCTCATATCACAAGTGTGAAAACAGAAGTCTAGAGAGCTTATGTGATAAGCCAATGGTCTTCCTGATAGTTCATTGAAGAGTTAAGACTAGGACCCATGTTTTTTGACTCCCAGTCATGTGCCTGATTCACATAAGAAGAGAACTATTCAATAATAAAAATGTATAGTTCATGATTTATTATATGCATGCCTATTGTACTCTGCTAAGCAAAATCCTTTTACAAAGATTCTTTGTCTACTAAAGCATACTAGCTCTGTACATGAAATGTAGTCATCTTTCTTCCTTTCTCTCTTCATACCCACCCTCTAATTAGAAACATGCATGCAAAACTAAGGTTCATCCACTTTTGAACCATTTTTTTTGTAGAAGGCTTTGATTTGTCATAGGGAAACAGAAAACTTTGTTACCTATTCTGGTCAATTGTGCTATAAATATTTCTGTTTTATTGTACAGCTTAAATGATGTATTTTGGGTCCATTGTTGATCTTAGAGCCTTAGGGTTGGAAGGGATCTTGGAAGATATTCTGTTCATTATTTGAACCAGTACAGCCATCTTTCTTGTAATATCTTTGACAGATAGTGTTACCTTGGAGTATACATTTTTAGTGACTTGTTGACTGTGTCTACTTGATGTCAAATAGAAGTAGCTAGGATGTAGCAGGAAGATCCCTGCATCTGGAGTCACAGGACCTGGATTTGAACCCTAGCTCTGCTACCTTACCATTCATGTGGCCTTAGCATATCATTGAACCTCTGTAATCTTTGGTTTACTCAATTGTAAAGCTGGTTAAATGTGATGATTTCTAAGTTTAGTCTTCCTAGCCTTAAGCCCTCTAAATCCAATGTCAAATTCTGGATGAAAATAATTTTTAAAATGAAAATCGATATAGTGTTTTAAGGGTTTTGCAGGTGCTTTCCATATTTCATTTGTTCCTCAGCAACCTTGTAAAGTAAATGCTTTATTTTTTTTTCCTTTTACACAGACATACACATATAGAATATATATTAAATATATGAATATATGGCAAAATATGATACTATATATGTTCAAATTTAGCCATAATTACTTTTCTTTAAACTTCTAGGTAGTCTATGACCCAAAGCAAATTATACAAAGAAATCAATATGTACTTACTGAACATTTATAAACATTAATTTTTCTTTGGTGTTTATGATTTAAGAAATTACTTTTCTCAAGATGACCCTATGACATAGGTACTATAAACATCTGTTATACCCCTTTTAACAGTGAAAATCTTAAAGACTTTGTGACTTGCCTAGGGAAATCCATATGTTAGAACTGGGAATTCAAACACACATCTTCTAGCTACAAGTCCAATTCTGTTTTCACTACTCCGTGTTGTCTAACTGTGTGCTTAGTATTGTGTTGTGTGCCATAGAGATTTCAGTAGAAGTGTAATATTTGATCCCTGCCTTCAAATAGATTTTAATTCAATTGGAGAGACAAGACTAACTCATATGAAATAATAGCTAAGTATAAAAGTATGAATGAGGTAGGTGTGATTATAAAACCATGTGATGGATGTTTAAGAAAACATAACAAAGCTTATATTTCCAAATATGTACTGACTGTCCCCTTCCAGGCAGTCCCCTTGGGAGGCCACACATGTTTTCTATTGCTTAAAATATTTTTTGGAACACATCTTTTAGAGCCGCCTCAGAGATTGGCACTTTTGTTTCTTTTGAATACCCCTATTGGTGGCAAATGTTGGTCCTTTGAGGATGGGTTTGATTTTTGAAAAAATCCAAAACTCATTCAACATCCAATCTGGTTAACATTTTTTTTCTCCACTGGTCCACTCAAGACTTGGAATTGTGTCCATATGGAATTCTTTGTTTTAAGGAGGTCATAGTAGATACTCTTAGGAAACCAGTTTATAAAAATGATTAGGATCTAATAGATGGAAGGGAACAATTGAGACTTTTCATGAAATGTTAATTATAGTCAAAGATGACTCAATCATTTATTCAAATAAGAAAAAAAATATTGGCAACAAACCACTCACTTTTGTTATTCGGTAGAGCACACACAATGAATATTTATTGCTTCATCAAGTCAAGTTTCCACTGGAAAAGGAAGCCTAATTTTAGTGGATAGAAAGAACATAGAATTAGAAGTCGGTAATCTTGGATTCTAGTTTCAGTAGCAACGACTCACTGTATGACCTTGGCAAATTGCTTCCCCTTTCTAGGCCACAGTTTCTTCATCTATAAAATGGGACTATTGGACTAGATAATCTTTAATTTCTTTTTTCTCTTTTGACCTTTTATGATTTAATTTCTAAGAATTTTTTAAAATAATTTTGAGGATCATAGAGTTGGCAGTTAAAAGAGGATTTTTGTTATGTAAGATTGGGCAGAATGTCCTTTCAGATCCCTTTTAACCATGAGATTCTGGAATTCCATGGAAATGAAGCTTCATAATATTGTTCTTGGTTCAGAACAATGTGTGCCCGCCAAGTAATGACAATGATACCCTGTTAGCTCACTTATGATCTTGGGCAGGCTACTAAACTAAGTCCTGTAGAGGTAAGGATCAATTATTTATTCATAATTAAAAATTAGAGGATTGGATGAAATGATCACAAAGTGCTCCCATTTAATATATGATCACATGATCTGATTAAAAGCAATTTCAAAAGATTTCCACATATGTTTTGAGCAAGGCAGAATCATTGAAGTCCACACTCTCTGAAGGTGATCACTTTTGAAAAAAGATAATTATTTATTATATTTATTAAATAATAAATAATTATTTATATATATGTATACATATGTTAGCATTGTGCACTTGTATATATCATCTTTGTTGCATTTTTTCACTGCTATTTAGTATATGTTTAATTATTTTGCGAACTTCCCAAAGACAGATATCATGACTTGGGAACAAGGGAAGGTAAAGGAATAGACATTTATTAAGTGCCTACTATAGGGTTAAGAATTTTATAAATATTATCTTATTTGATCCTCACCACAAGTCTGGAAGGTAGGTACTATCATGATCTCCATTTTATAGTTGAGGCAGGCAGGGATTAAGAGACTTGCACAAGGACTCCTAGATAATAATAATAAGATGACAGATTTGAATTCAAGCCTTCCTGACTTCAGATCTAGTACTGGGTCACCTCATTACCTTTCCCTTATATATCCCACACACTGCCTAGTACATAGTCAGCACTCAATGAATAGTACTAACTTTAATAAGCTAAAGTTAAATTGTGTAAAATAGACTGTTAAGTACTGGCAAAGTACAGAGGAGAGAGATCCCTGAAGGTTGTTGTAGTCTGCACAGAGGAAGCATGACTTGAATCGGGCTTTGGGGGATATGTAGAGTTGGGATAGGTCAGGGAAGGTGGGGAGTGGGGGAAGACAGTATTCTATACAAGGGGACACAACCTTAGTTGTATCCATCAACATGTGACTGAGGACAGGGTGTTTTCATAGGACTCTGTGGAATCTAGCCTAACTAGTGGAACAGAAATCTAAGTGGAAGGTCTTAAAGAAACTGCAGGCTGTTGAGCAGAGGTAGACATGTACTGATGCCCCATTATAAAGAGGATGACACTGGGTTCTCAAAGGCTCTGCCAGTGAAATACCAATTCTCACAGGTATGGAAAGCCCTTTACTCTGTATACACATACACACACAGCATATATACATATACACATATAAAACACAGAGCACATATATACACATGGAAAGCTCTTTACTTTGTACACACACATATATACATATATATGTATGTGTGTATATGTATAAATATGTGAGTGTATGTATACATATATACATATACATACACATATGTGTGTATATTTATATGTAATCTGGGTAACTACTGAACTATCAGAATCTAATCACAGTAAATTCTGTGAGAAGCATCATCAGATTGATTTGAGGGTAATAGATTGCCTTCAAGGAGGCAGTATGGGACAGTGGAAAGAAAAATTACCTTGGAGACAAAACATGAGTTGAAATCTTGGTTCTACTGCTTTTTACTGTGTGATCACAGCAAATGTCTTAAAAATATATTGTCCTCAGTTTCCATATGTGTTAAAATAAGGGGATTGGATTAGATGACATCCAAGGTCCATTTCAGCTCTATAGTTAATGATCTTGTGATTCTCAATATTTTTCCTCAGACACTCTTAAGAACATCTACTGTGTTATGGAGAGAGTGCCTGCACTGGTGCAATCACAGATACTTAATGGATCAGTGGGTTGAAATTCTGTAGCAAAATGAGAAAAGAGGGAGTAGGATGGCTAGGAGATTGGAAATCACGCTATAGGAAGAACACTTAAAATAATGGAACATTTAACCAGAAAAAGAGAGAATTCAGGGGCAGACATGATTGCCTTCTTAAAATATTTGAAGGGCTATTTATTACATAAAAGAAGGACCAAAAGAAAGATGTTGCAGAGACAGATTTGGAACCAATATAAGGAAAAATCTTTCCAATAATTAGAGTTGTCCAGGAGTGAAATTGATTGCTTCAGTAAGGAGATAGAACATTACCACTGGTAAATGATTATTTGTCAGGGATGTTATAGAAGTTGTGCTTCAGATTGGACTAAATGACCTTGGAGGTACCTTCTAATGTTAAGGTTTGATGATAAGATTGGATTGAAGCAGGAAAATTCTGGAATAATGGAAGCTAGGTAGAGGGTTGTACTAATCAAGACAAGATATAATTAAGGTGGAAGTGTTTTTTTTTAATTTGTATTAATAAAACAATTACTCCATTTGTCCATGTTACATTGTGTGTAAAGAAAAAAAGGAAGAAGAAAAGAAACTTACATAAATGGGAACAAAAAGAAGACAATGTGAAGAAACAAGATTGACTGTACAGAAAGTCAGGTAAATGGGGTCACTAAAATGCCACAATAATGACAGAGCGAATAAATCTAGATTTCAATAGTCTCTGAAGAGTTGCTTTTTGACACAGTTTTATTTGCTTCATAAATATGAGGTCCTCATCTGGATATAATTGAGTTTTCCCAATTGTAGTCCAGAAAGTTATTTGTTGTTGATTTTTAAGACATGGCCAAGTCTGAGAGGTCTTGGAGTAAATATTTTAGAATTACAAAAATGCCCAAGAAAACAAAATTAACTAAATACCAACAATTCTTCAATACTGACTCAGAGAATATGACATTTTGACTGAATATCAACCTTGAAAATATCATACTTTCCCAAACACTTGACTAGGAAAGCCTAAAGAAAAAAATCTGGCAACATTTTCTGAAGATGAACACTCTGAGGTCTTTTAGAATGAGGAAGTATGGAATAAATTGAAGAGTCTTGAGTAATTTACCCTACCTGTATCCCTTTTTGAATATATGGCACAGTTTTGCAGAAGCCTAGTCGTATGTATTATGAAGTCCTTTATTTCATTCAGAGGCACTGTTGATTAGTGGATAGTCAGGAGGAGTAATTTAACTCCTACCTTAGACACATTTAGACTGAGTGATGGAGGACAAGTCACTTAAACTTTCAGTGTTCCAGGCAACTTTAAAAAATTATTTATTTTTTTGAGGCAATGGGGTTAAGTGACTTGCCCAAGGTCACATAGTTAGTGGTAAGTGTCTGAGGTAAACTTTGAACTCTGGTCCTCCTGACTCCAGGGTGCCACCTAGCTGCCCCTTCCCAGGCAACTTTTGAGACTATAAGTTTCAAGAGAGTTGTCCATCTGCAGTGATGTAGAGAGTTTCCTTACTTGTAGTTCCCTACACCAGTGAAATCACTATACATTTTCTGTGGGCATGCTATTTCAATCCAGTCTTTTTCTGAGTTCCTGTTGTTAATATGTGGGTTGTTAATAATGGGATCCATTAAGTTTTTAAATTAAAAAAAATTTAGACAAATATTAAATCTTAAATATATAAGACAAGAAAAAGAAACAGAAACTTAAATATAAAATAAGAATAGATTAAAAACTATGTCATATGCACAGCAGAGCATAGGAGAGGGTTCAGAATACATGGCAATAACTTTTCATTTCAAGAAAGCCTATATATTAAATACTATATGTTATGTTTAAAGCTGTCCATCTTTTCTTTGATCCCTTGTAGGTTTTCTTTTGTTCTCTGCTGTACATTTTTACTTTGTTTTCTTTTATTTTCCCCTCCTCTCCCCTTCCTGCCTCCCCAAGGCTATAACTGGGCATGTATATATTTATATATAGGTACTGATATCTATACATATATATATGCACATACACACATATATACATATATACTTTCCCTAAGAGAGTCTACTTTTAATCTTGTTTTTATGATTGTGCATATCTTTTTTTTTCCTATCTCTCTCAATTCCTCTACTTTACTTCTACCTGCTACCTTGCCCTCCTATTACTTTAGCCAGCCCAACTCCAGCAATCCCTCCCTTATATCCGTTAACTTTTAAAAATAACTTTGTTTCAATATAAAGGGCAGCTAGGCAGCTCAGTGGATATAGCACTGATCCTGGAGTCAGGATGACCTGATTTCAGCTCTGGCCTCAGACACTGCCTAGCTGTGTGACCTTGGGCAAGTCATTTAACCTTGTTTGCCTCAGTTCCCATATCTGTAAATTGAGGTGGTGAAGGAAATGGCAAACCAATTCATTTTTTTTCCTTTTTGAAGAGCAATTGGGGTTAAGTAACTCACCCAAGGTCACACAGCTAGGTTTTTGTTTGTGTGTATTAAATGTCTGAGGTTGGATCTGAACTCAGGTCCTTCTGACTCCAGGGCCGGTGCTCTACTCACTGCGCCACCTAGCCACCCCAAACCACTTCATTTTCTTTGCCAATAAAACCCCATGTGGGGTCACAGACAATCAGACATAACTCAAATGACTGAACAATATTTCAATATATTTGATTTTGTTTCTAATCCTATGTATTTTTTGTATATTTAAAACTCTGAAAAAAGACCCATAAGCTAATAAAGGGGTTTATGACATAAAAATGATTAAGAATTTCTGACCTAATAAAACTACTATATTAGACAATCTGATCTCATCTAATCTTTATTTAACAGTTAGGAAAATTGAAGTCCAGGGAAAAGAAATGACTTGCCAAGTGACAATGCTGGCAAATGAACCTAGGGCCATTAACCTTAAATGTCTCTGTGCCACCCTTGCTTGAGGGAAGCGTGTGGCAAAAGTGATTTCAGAGATATTACTAAGGCCATGTATGAATAGGAAATAGAAAAAATTTAAAAGATAAATATATATGTGCATATATATGCATATGTGAGTGTATATATATATATACATACATATATATGTATATACTTATGAATGAAAATAGAAAAAAACAACTAGGAATAGTATAGGCTGGTCATGTGATTGAATGGGAAAGGTGAAAACTTCTCAACCCATGAGTTTTCTTGCGGGAGCAAGCCAGAGTTTAGGCTTTCCCCTCACCCCTTTCCCCCCCCTACTCTACTATTGCCACATCAGCATTAAGCCCATTCAGGGGTTTTCAACCTCCACCCTTGCTTGTGATCTTTTCCCTTCCCTTGCTTTAGCATTTGCCAAATGAGGACCCGAAAAATACCCTGGTTCCCTGCCCATCTCTCAGCCAATAGGGGATAGTGGCCAGCTTCTTTGTTCCTTATCATTGGAGGAGATATCTAGCTCAGGTTGTAAACCTGCCTCTCAGCCAGTGGGAGAAGGGACAGTGGTAGGAGGGGGCTTGATCACATAAGGTTACAAATTCCTGTTCCATCTTCTGTAACACACCTCCTCTCCCTCATCTATCATGGTGAAGACCACATTTTTCTCCTGGGGGAAGAGAATAAAAATTTCCTGTTTTTATCCTGAGAAACCTCCGTTTTCTTTCTTTTTTTTTTTAACTAATTAGTTTATTTTTTAAAGCAATTGGGGTTAAGTAACTTGCTCAAGGTTACACAGCCAGTCATTATTTATGTGTGGGTGCTCATTTTCTGAGGCCAGATTCGATCGTGGGTCGTCCCAACTCTGAGGCCAGTGCTCTTACTCACTGCGCCACCTAGCCGCCCTGAAACCTCCGTTTTCTTGATTAAATTTTGAATGGGGTTTTTCACCCCACACAGGATGACAGTAAAGAATAAAAGACAGATTTACTACTCTACTGGCTTCCACTAAATAGTGAAAGAACCAGAAGAAAGTCTCCAGGAAACTGAGTAGATATTCTATGCAAATACTAACAAAAATTGCATAGGTCAGGAGAGCATGAATGAGTTATGATCTACATTGGCTGACAACAAACTAAAACTGAGATCCTAAAGGGGACAAAGGAAATGGATAGGGAGAGGAAGCGGACAAGCTTTTAAGTGTCTACTATGTGCCAGGCACTCTGCTAAGCTCTTTAAAAATGTAATCTCATTTGATCCTCAAAACAACCTTGAGAAATGGATACTATTATTATCCTGATTTTACAGTTAAGGAAATAGATGACAGAAGTTAAGTGACTTGACCAAGGTGATACAGTTGAGACCAGATTTTGAATTAATAATCTTCCTAATTCCAGTCCTTGCACTAATATCCATTTCACTACCTGGCTGAGTCTTGTGAACCAATTCACTGAGATATTTAAATAAAAATCAGGATTATTGTTGAGTGGTGTCTGACTCTTCATAAACCCATTTGGGGTTTTCTTGGCAAAGATACTGGAGTGGTTTGCCAGTTCCTTCGCCAGCTCATTTTACAGATGAGAAAACTGAGGCAAACAAGTTTAGATGACTTGCCCAGAGTCAAACAGCAAGTGTATGAGGCCAGATTTGAACTCACAAAAGAAAGAGTATTCCTGATTCTAAGCCCAATGCTCTATCCACTGTACCACCTAGCTGCCCAGGCTCTAGATCACTTAACCCACTGCACCCAAGGCAACTCTCTGAATGTAAGTTGGGAAATAGTAGTTCATTTGCATTGGTGGGTAAAGGTTCCTCACTAAGAGTTCACTATGAATGAAATCACTATATACATATACCTGATTTTCACTGCATATGTACACAAGACTTTTGGTTCTTACACAGCCCGCTTCCGGTGCCACAACAAGATGGTCTCTGTCATTCTTCCAGGTCTAGATCTATCATGATCCCATGCAACTTTATGAATGAGAATATTAGTAGCAGTAATAATAACTGAAATTTATATCACTTTAGAATGGCAAAACACTGTTTATATTTTATTTGATCCTGATAATGACAGTGAGATAAGGCACGAAAAAGTTTACATTCTAATAGGAGAGATAATACACAAAGAAGAGTGAGTAGTGGTTAGTCAGGGGCATGCGAGTCTAGAAAATTTTGAAAATTAAAGCGATAGTGAGTGGAATAATGGCAGCATTTATTTGATGATACATCAGGAGGAAAACTGGTTGGTTTGATTGGAACACCAACATTTTAAGCTGTATCTTTGTACAGTGTTTAGTTTTAATGCTCCACTGAGGCAGAAAGACAACTATAACATGGTTTATTAAAAAAAAAACATAGTGGTATTCATATCCATTTATACAACACAAAGAACTCAATGAACATTTTTAAAAATATCAAAACTATAAAGTATACAAGATAATTTACTGAGAACCTAGGACCAGATCTATAAAATGAATTACAGTCAGCAGTGGCAAATCCAGAAGTTGATGTGAAAAAATATGTCATGAATATGACCATATTGTTTTACTTTTTTATTCAATGCCTTTATTGGGAATAAAATGCAATGAAAATCCACATTTACTTTAAGTGTCATTGATTTTCATGATATAAACATTTGCTCTCTTTTATTGCATTTGCTATAAAATGGTAGCATTACCTCAATGTTTGACAGACTATTCAGGAGTGGACAAAAGCGATTTAGAAATCTTATCAGCAGTTGACTAAATTGAACTGAACAAATTATACTTCTTGTTATCAATTTTTTTTTGCCATATTTAAACATCATATCCATGATCGGTTACTGTGGTCTTTCTTTGCATTTCATTGAAATGAATAAAAGTTTTTGAAGGAATAATGGAATATGAAGTGCAAACAATATTTGAGCATGCTGCCTATAGACCCCTAAATAGACAATGATTTGGGACAATGTTAGTGTGCTATTATTCATTTCATTAATCGATACTAGCCTTGTTACATTGAAAAAGAGTTTAGGAGGAGTCTGAAGAAAGAAAGTTTTATGGATCCTTTGTATTGTGAATTTACTGTTTTACCTAGCATCTTTTTTAAAGGGATTAAATAAAGAAAAAATTACAGCTAAAGATATTCTCAAAGGGGCAAGAATGAGTGAATGGATATTTCTAAGAATAACTTGAAGGTAGAGGATAATGTGAGAATCTGATTGATAAAAGAAGTATAAGCAGTTATAGAGAAGAAAAGAGAAAGTTTTTTCTTCAGTTTATGACAAATCAAATTGTATAGATGGAGAAAGTATAGTGACAATCAGAGATATGAAAACTGGAAACGCCCAACCTGGAAAAAAAAAGGCTTTTGGTCTGCTCTAAACTTTTTCTTGGATCTTCCATATCTATAAAGGGTAAATTCATAAACTGACAAGCCTAGATCTATTGTGTTTTAGCCAAATTATAAGGATCAATGGACCTTGGAGAGAGCAATTAAAATTTCATTTATGCAGTCATACATTATATATTTTATCACATTAATTTCAAAATATATCAACTGTCTTTTTACTTGCCCATTGAGCCATCACTTGTAACTTTTAAAGATTTAAAAAGAAAAAAGAAAAAAAGTGCAACAAATCTAAACAATTCATTTATTCTGTCTGACAGTATCTCTACCCATAGTTCTCCAACTCTTCAATGAATGAAAGGAGGAACATTTAGAGAAAGCAACTTAATTAGCAAACAGCATTATTGCTATCTGCTTAAACTCTTCCTACCTGTATGACGATATCTTCTCAGTCTCCTTGGCTAAATGTTAGTGTAGGCCATTCCTATTAACCATGGGTGTCTCTCAAGGTTCTGTCTTCAGTCCTCTTCTTTTTTCCCTCTATAATACATAGCATGGTAATCTCAGCAGCTCCCAAGGATTCAATTATCAGCTCTACAAAAGTAATTCCCAAATCTATGTTGTTTTTCCTTTATTTTGAAGAAGACTAGTGATGTCACATGGTAATGTCTTGATGTATGTGAATTGGATTTCAGTGAGGCAGAGTTGCATAAAATCATCAGCCTCGCTCTCTCTTCCAGTCATCAAAATCCAGTGGTAAGAAAATAAAAAGTCAGGATGACTGGTGATGGCCCGAGATGCAGTGATGAACTTGGCATCTTCGATGTTTGGCCAAGCTCTAAGGGCTCCATGGAACCTGCTTCAGCTGCCTTCATAGATTGTTGGGACAAGTTGTTCTCAGAAGTCTAAATACCCAGCAATCTCCAGTCTCACACCAGTCTCAATAGACAGAAGTCTAAATACCCAGCAATCTCCAGTCTCAATTTCCGCTTAGATATACCAAACTGAATGTCCTCTAGGTATCTCAAAGTCAACATGTACAAAACAGAACCTCAAAACCCTTCTCTTTCCCTGACTTTCTTGTTATTTCCAGGAACACCAATATCTTCCCACTTTCCAAGGCTTTTAACCTTAGGGTCACCTTGAATCTTCACTCATGCTTATATCACGTATTCAATTTGTTTTAAGTCTTTCTATTTCTATCTTCGAAGTATTGTATAAGCCCCCTTCTTTCCACTCTCCTAGATCCTACCCTGGCACAGGCTCTCATCACCTCACAACTAGAATAGATTGCAACAACCTTCTGCTTGGTCTCTTTACATTACATTTCTTTTCACTTTAATCCATCCTCTATTTAGCTTCCAAAGTGATTTTCCTAAGAGCATGTCTGATTATGTCACTGCAACTCTGACCCCCACCAATAAACCACACTGGCTACCTTTTGCTTTCAGGATAAAATGTGACTTTCTGTTTGGTATTTAAAGCCCTTAACAAACTGGCCCCTTCCTACCTTTCCAGGCTTTACTCCTCTCCACATACTCTATGACCACACTATACTGACCTATTTGCTCTTCTCCATACTATATGCCATCTCCTGATTCCATGTCTTTTCACTGGCTCTCTCACATGACTTCAATCCTGTCTTTTCCTACTACTACCTCCTAGCTTCCTTGAATTTTTTAATAACTACACTCAAATCTCATTATCTGTAAGACCTGTCTCAGTTCCAACCCTTTCATTCTGGTTTTCCCTGCCTTCCCTCTCCCCTCCCCGCCACTGCTAGTGCCTATCCTCTGAGATTAACTTCCACTGCACAGCATATATTTTATATGTACATATCTGTTTGCATTTTTGTCTGCCCATTAAAATGTGAGCTCCTTCAGATTAGCGACAGTGTTTATGCTTTCTTTGTATACCCTGCTCTTACCAGAGTGACTGCTACACAGTAAGCCATTAATAAATATTTGTGGACTATCTGACAAAGTGCTACCTGGTGATTAAATACAAAAGTCAAGGACAAAATGCTGGTTAAATAATGTTATTTCATTCACTGTAGTGTTAAACTCATTGGGCAAGATTTCTCTGATTCAAAGATGTGTCGTTTGGTCATAAAGGACTTTGTTACAATTGGGGCGGATTTTTGTGTATTTTCTAAATGAAAATGACAGCTGGATTCATAGACTTCTTCAATAAAATTTAAAAGTATGGATAGCTTTGCTTTTTTTCTCCTGCAACTGAGACAAGTGCTTTCAAGGTTTATAATTCTGTTGATAGATATATAATGCCAAAACATACAAACACATGATCCATTTATTTTAATGTACCCATAAAGCAAAGCAGAGGCAGGTGTTCATATTTGTTGGGAATAAAAATACATTTCACCTCAGTTGGTATTTTTTCATTTCACCAAAGCCCATATTTGTAATTTGCCTCACAGAATTTGCTGAACCTACTGGCTAATATTAAAGGAGGATGAATACCCAGTATCTTTAAAGATATGATATAATAAACATTTATTAATCATCTTCCTACTATGTGTCACTGTGCTAAATACTGGGGATACAAATAAGAAAAAGGATACTCCCTTCCCTCAAGGAGTTTGCAATCTAAGACAACACAGAAAAGGAAACTGAAAGAGGGTGGGGAAGGTACTTGGTATAGGGACTTGATGATAGTAGAGCTGAAGCCATGGAGAACAGCTAGTGAGAAATGAAGAATTGGTTGTACTTCTGAGCCCCTTTTAAATGGAGACATATGAATGACTCTTTAACCTATGTGAATATTATGAAGATCACAGCATTATAGATCTAGAGATAAATACTATGTCAGCGACCTTTTAAGTTAACCCCTCAATTAAATTATTTTTCTTCATTGTATTTTATTTTCCCCTGAAAACATTTTATTTTTATTCATATTTATATATTTTATTTGTGTTTGTTTATGTTTACATATTAATTTTCTCCTTGAAACACACTATACATACATGCATATACATATATGCATATATATACATATATATATATATATACCTTCTTTCCTTTCCCTCTCATTACAAAAAAGGAAAAAAAAGGAAACCCTTCCAATAAATAAACATAATCAAGCAAAACAAATCCCTACATTGTCCTTGCCCATAATACATATAATCTCACTTCAAAGCTCATCACCTTTCTGTTGAGGATAAGGTAGCATGGATCATCATTAGTCCACATGGCTGGTCATTACACTGATTGGAATTCTTAAGTCTTTCAAAAGTATTTGTTTTTACAATGTGGTTACTCATCAATTGTTCTCCTGGTTCTGCTTACTTCTGTCTGTATCAGTTGTTAGATATCTTCCAAGAGCTTCCTGAAACTGTCTCTTTCATTTGTAACCAATTACATTCACACTACAAGTTGCTCAGTCATTCTCTAATTGATAAATTCCCAACCCCCAATTCAGTTCTTTGTCAGTACAAAAAAAATGCTGCTATAAATACTTTCATATGTGTGGGTTCTTTTCCTCTTTCTTGGATCTCTGGGGGCAATAGGCATATTAAGGTTCAGAGAGGTTAAATAACTTGCTCAGCATCCCACAGAGAGTATCAGAGGTAGGATTGGAACGTAGATCCCTGGTCAGTGATCTTATTACATTCGAATTCTACAGCCAAATCCTCTCTTCAAAGAAGGCTTAGAAGCACAATCAACTCTTCATTTATGACCAACTGCTTTTTTTGTTTCCAGCTCCACCATCATCACTGGGTACCCTTTGCCCATCTTTTTGTGTATTGTCTTCCCCCATTAGATTATAAGCAACTTGAGGACAAGGATTATCTTTTTTTCTTATTTGTAGCCTTTAGTACAGTGCCTGGAATATATTAGGTGCTCAACAAATGTTAGTTGTACTGCATAGCAATTCTATATAAATATAATATAATTCTATATAAATATAATAATTACCCAATATAAGGATAATACTTTGTAAACTTAAAAGCATTATGCAAATGTGCGTTCCTACTAATTTTAGGTGAGTACCTTGTGAACCTCATTCAAGAAAAAAAGCACTATATAAATGTGTTATCATCATGATGGAAATCACTGAGGCCTATATATACATCCACATAAACACACACACACATATGTATATATATGGAGAGACAGAGAAAGACAGAGACACAGAGAGTAGATATAGATGAACCAGGAGAAAATAAATATGTGTACAAAAATTCAGGTCAGTAAACCAAGAACAAGGAATCCTGCATAGGAACAATACTTGATAGATTCATGAAGTAGTGAAAGATCAACTGTCTGTAGAGGCAGGAATCAAAGGTAAGGGAAAGATTTGAGTGAGGAATGAATAGAAGTAAAGAAAAATACCCTAGCTGAGAAGAAAAGGAAGAAAAGGTGATTTTGGGGGGAAAGAGTCTCTAGGCCAAGCTCTTCTATTTATTAAGCATCTGGAATCAGGATACAGAGAGAAATTCACACATTAACTGGTGAAGATAAAGCAATGAGATGGGGCAGGAAAGAAATTTAAATGATGCAACTAGAGATAGTGAGGATTGGACCCCAAAGGATAAAGATAGCATCACCAAGAAGGAAAGGAGGATAAAGAGGAATATAGAATGATTCCAGAAAGGGGCCTTGACACTGAGAAGTCATCATCTAATGGGAAGCCAGATCTACAGAGAAACAAGTTTGAGAAAGAGAGATCCAGAAGTTTTGGTTGATTCTAAAGAGTGAGACAACTAATGTCTTCCATTAAGATTACATTTTGGAATTGGATGAAGAGAAGACAATACTACTAGCTGAATGAATCTGAACAACTGCCAGATTTCGTGTTATTTTTAGATTAAAATTTAATCTGATTGATTTAGGGTAAAATATAGTGTGGCTTATGAAATTAAACTCATTACTTTATAACTGCATTTTATAAGGTTTCATATCTAGTTCCGTAAAATGTTAAATTTCAATAACTTTTTGGAAGAAAATCATTCCATAGAAAAGTAAGAAATCTTAAATGGGGAAATGAGAAAATAGAGAAATGAGAAATAGTGATTTGGATCCCAAAGGATAAAGACCTATTTCATTCAATGAGCATTTGTTAAACACTTGTGATGTTCTAAACATAGGGATACATATAAAGGGAAAAACAACAACAAACAACAAACATTCCTTGCCCTCAAGGAGCTTGTATTCAATTGGAATTGTAGAATTAGAAGTCAGTTACTACTAGAGTAAAAAAGGTGAGATATTAAAGGAGGCTTGATTTTTTCCTGTCTTTAAAAGAAAGATTGAAACCTCATTCTGACATCTGAGTAGTAAAATTTAAATTAACACCATAATCATGCCTCTTTTTCCCCTATGACAAACTGTTGTTTGAGTCAATATCTTGAGTTTGTGGAATCAAGAAAAAGATTCTAAGTCCTTTGCCAGATGCACAGTTCAAAAGTCAGAATTGTAATATCATCGTCTAAAGAATTCCCAACACCAGGGGATCTCTCAAGGAATGCTAAAGCATATGGTATTGCTCAGCACCCATGGTGCTCATGGCAAGTCCTGTTGAACCACTGGCTGCCAATAGAAACACAATTGTGAGAAGCCATTTGTGAGTTAGCAAGACCATCTTTAGGGGAGGGAGAAAGTCTTACAAAAAACTAGGATCTCCACCTCAGCCCATTGTCTCTGCACCTAGAATCTTCTGCATTCATATAATAATTCATATCAGTAATAAGTAGATCTCTTCTAGATGAAAGTTAGGGACTGAGTGATCAGGGACAAAAAATCCTTTAAAAAAAGAAAGAAAAAGTTTTAGAGTTACAAACTGTGGAAATGCTCAAAAAAAGCCCTATGCTCTTGTTATAAAACATTGCAGCCCCTATTTTAACATTGTTTTCATAGACTTCAGCATTCATTTTATAAGAAAGCTACACAGAATTGAGGGCAAGGCATATATTAAGAGACAGGTCTAAAATATATTATTCTCTTTTAGGCTCTCCTTGCCCTAGCACCATAATCCCTCCTTGATTTACAAACTGATTTAGTATAAATAAAATATAATGACCTTTCCTTTCCCTCTCTTTTCTCCCAAGCTTGGAGAATCCCACCCAAGTGAAAGGTTTAATACTTTGCTTTTGGTCTCAGTGTACTTACATTACAGTTTTCAACAGATTATTCCTCCTTTAAATTTGAAGTGACATTAATCTAATCAAGTCCTGATGGACTGTCTTTCAAATGTTATACCAGCAGTTGTTTTTCTATAAGCTCCAGGGTGGTGTTTTTCCCTTCATTGCAAAGAAATGACATCTTCAGGAAAGCTTCGTGCTATCTTGCCTGACCACATGGAACTTCCCTACAGCCAAAGTTTGATTACCCTGCCAAAATTAGTAGAAGGGCTCAGAAAATCAAATTGAGTTCTTCCTCAGCAAAATGGCAACCAATCATGGGAAGCTTACAATGGAAGCTTGTTTTCATTCACGATGTAGAACACAAGATTAGTGGTGACACCCATGGACTTTGTGTTCCAGGACTGTAGAAAGATCATTCATTCTTCCTCCTTCCCCAAAGTCTGAAGGTCTCAGTGAAAAAGAGTTAAAAAGAATATTCACACTCTCCTCCCCCTCTCCATATATACAAAAGGTTTCCTCATGGCAGAAGCAACTCCTCCACATAGTAGGAAGCCAGACAAGCTTTAATTGTAAACCCATCTGAAAAGGGGGTTTACCAATATGCCCAGAATTTGAATCAAATGATAGGAAACCAAAGGCCTTCAAGATTGTCATTTCTTGTGAAGTTCAAATGAGGGAAATTGTAGCATTGAAAAATTTATTCTTTCAAAGTCCAATTGCTTGAATTTTTCTGACAGCAAGGCCTGCAATATCAATGTTCTTGAACAAATTGTTTAATAACTAGAGCCCATATGTTGCCTATTTATTATTACTGTTATTGATTCACTTTTTTTGGAAGAGACCCCCAAATCCATAATTGTCTTCCTTTACTTAGTTTGGGCTCAGTGGCAAACTCTATACATAGGAATAAACCTTTGGCCTGAAAAGTGGTTTTATTGGCCAAACCAATTTCCCTTTGCCAAATATAAGAGTACACAAATGTTCTAATTTTCAGAAGATGTGAAACAAAGCTATATGTCAAAGCCAAGTCAGGTAATATCAAAGAGAAGATAGAATGACTAGAGGTCTAGCCATGGGTCTGATCCAATTTCTCTGAGAGTTTTTGGGCAATTCTTTTAACAAACCTTTGGTTCTCTGCTTCCCTATCTGAACAATAGGAATGTCTACCATCTTTCTTTAAAGTTTAAAAACATGGCTTAAAATGAAATCTGGACAGAACATAAGAAATTTGCCCTGTTATAAAACACAGCCATAAACATGGGTAAACAGTGACCAACCAGAGAAAATGCATGACCTTTTTCTATCATTCAGACCTTCCAGTTAGTTAGTGGTCATCATGGGAAGGAGACAAATATAATGTGTGCTTATCTATTTGGTGGAAGAGAGCATAGGCTGATGGATTTAGGGTTAGAAGGGATTTTAGAAATAATCTAGTCACACCCCTTAAAGAAGAGGAAGCTGAAATCCAAAAAGGATAAGGAATTTGTCCGAGGTCCCACAGGTTGTAAGTGGTAGAGTATAAATTCAAAAATCAGGTCATATCATTGCAAAATAAACCCTCCTTCCACTGTACCACAGCTAGGGAGAAGAGAAAATTCACTAGTATTCTTCCTCTTATGCAGGCGTTCTTTCCTTTCCAAATAGGTGCACCCTTATGACATATGTCATAGAGGGTCAGGCTCTGGAGTAGTTAGTCTCATGTTTCCTCCCCTTTCTTAAAGTGAAGGAGTCTAATCCCAGGTTTTTTTTTTTTTTTTTTGAGTCAGTGCAGAAATGCCTTGTGTCCCAGAGGGAGGGTGAGAAAGTCTGAGGTCGTTATTTAGTCATCCCCACCCTATTTTTAAAAGAAAGGCAGAAAGTAATTTGCAATAAAAACAAATAGATAGATATGCCTCTGGAGGAAAAGTCATAAAACTAAAAGAAAGGCAAGCCAGTTGGAAGTTCTTTTTTCTTCATGTCTTGAACATAGTAGGTGGTTGAGAAGACTAGAAAAGTATCCAGGCATCTCCAAACTCCTCCCTCCAGTGACTCCCATCTCTGAAGCTCCAGCATCCTGCCATGTGTTTGATTCAATCTAATCCAACAAGTCTTCATGAAGATAAAACAAAACAAAATGATCCCTGCCCTGAGGGAAATTATATTCTATTGGAAGGAAATGCCATTTATATGTATGACTAGGGGTGAGGTGGTACAGTGGATAGAGCATTGGATTTGGAATCAGGAAAACTCATTTTCATGAATTCAAATCCAGTCTCAGACACTTAGTAGCTATGTGACCCTGGGCAAGTCACCTCACCCTGCTTGCCTTGTTTTCCTTGTCTGTAAAATGAGAGAGAGAAGGAAATTAGAAAACACTCCAGCATCTTTGCCAAGAAAACCCCAATGGGGTCACGACTGAAAATGACTGAGCGACAACAACAAAGGTTGAAAAATTTGAGAAAAGGCATCCTCTAGGAGATAGCACCTGAGGTGAGACTTGATGGAAGCTAAGGATTGTAACTGGGGAAGGCGAGGAGGGAGTACATGCCTGGCATGGAAAGCAGACATTCTGTACAAAGTCCAGAGGTCAGAGATGGAAGGTCAAGCAAAGAGGCCGGTTTGAGTGGAATATACAAAGGGCATGAAAAGAATTTGGACTGAGCATAGAGGTGAGGGTTAAATATCCATCTGGTAGGCAGCTTGCAGCCCAAACACCCTGGACTGCTGCCCCAATCAGATGAAAATGTAACTGGGACACATTGAACAAAATAAATAAAAATAAAATAAAACAAATAGTATTAATATATGGTCTTCTAAGTCATTATGTGTCTGTGGAGATCTTTATGTGCAGTTTAGTGGGCACTTTTTATTTGAGTTTGACACTGCTGGTCTGGAGTCAGACTTTGGAAACCTTTAAATGTTTAGCCTAAGAGTTTGTGTGTTAATTTGGAGACAATGAGGAGCCACTGTAACTTCTTGAGGAGGGGAGGGCCGTGGTTAGACCTGTGGTTTGTGAAGATGATTTCAGAAAACCCAAAACCTGAATGAAAAGATTTCTTCCTTCCTTCCTTCCTTTCTTTCTTCCTTTCTTTTGCTATTTGGAGGGGGGAAGGCAGGGCAATTGGGATTAAATGACTTGCCCAGGATCACACAGCTAGTAAGTGTTAAATGTCTGAGACTGGATTTGAATTCAGGCCCTCCTGGCTCCAGAGCTGGTGCTCTATTCACTGCACCACCTAGCCACCCCCAATTTGATTTTTTTCTAATGTCAAAGTGGCTTCAAACATCTTTTTTCTTTTTTTTTCCCTGAATTCTGAAAGAATTTCATTATCTTGTATGAGAATATGGGAGATGCCCTGGAATATTACAAAACCAAAGCTGGAATCACTACCCTTTCACTAGACTGCATTTTCTCAAAGGTCTGGCCTATCTTTCTTCCACAAGGGTGGAAGGACTTAGTTCTGAGGCAGTTTTCGGCTGGGATCACACAGTTTGGCACAGAGGTTAGACTTTCAGATAGGGGAAGAAATCATTCCTGAATCTTACTTTTAAGAGTCAATTTTCACCATACCCCAATATGAATATTTGACTGAACCTGAAATGAATGCAACTTCTCTGGTTACACCCAGGTCTTGTATACAGAACAAACATGATAAATTTTATCCTGTTTGCACACCAGCTGCTTGCCATATGTGTGTGCATTGCAGTCTGTTGGCCTTACTCAGAGATGTCTGGACTTTTTTATATTATACTTGTCAGTCTTAATTTCACTAAAAACCTAAAAAGAAAATTATCAAATGAGATAATTGCTGCTTGATAAGACCTAGAATATCCAATTATCGGTATCTCTTCTTTGTCTGCCCAGTCCTTTTTGGATATTGCATCTCATTCATGACTTCAAAGGGGCAGCTAGGTTGTATAGTGATAGAACACTAGGTCTTGAGTTAAAAGGACCTAAATTCAAAGGACAACCTCAGACAATTCCTAGTTGCGTGACTGGGCAAATCCCTTTACTTCTGTTTGCCTCAGTGTCCTACTTCCCAGGGTGAATACGAGGATAAAATGAGATCACATTTATGAAGCACTTTGCACACCATAAAGTACTATATAAATGTCAGCTATTATTATAATCCTTATCATTAGCAACCTAACGCTGATTTTTTCTACAGACCATTGCTATATTAGTTTTCCTAAAACGCTGCTTTCATCACAAAACTCTAGGACCAAAAATTTTCAATTCCTCCCTACTACTTACGGAATAAAATTCAAATTCTTTAATGCAATATTCAAAATCCTCCATAATCTAACTCAGTAGATAGTGTTAGATGTCATTCCTACAAACCCTTCAGTGAAACTCTTTGGCCAGATTGTTGCTGCCTCAATATGTAGCTACATGCCTTACTCATTGCCATCATTTTTTTTCTAATGTAGTATCTTCAACCAACAACATCTGACATTTTCTACCTACCCTAAATCATGTTGTCTCTGAGTCCCAGTTACCTATATAGAATGGGATTGTAACCTATTTTTTGAAGATGATACAGAGCAAAATAACTAATCCTCTGAATGATAGATTCAGGATCTAAAGGGATTATAACTCATTAGACGTTAGAGCTGAATCTAGTAAGATAAAAAAAGATTAAAAAAATAAAAATATAGTAAGACAAAAGTTTAATAGGAATATATGAATGTTATATGGGGGTCAGAAGACTGACTTCATTAACGTAGGGTGTAACTACTATGGTTAGGAAATTGTCTTTAAACGATATGTGGGTTTTGGTGGACTGTAAGCTCAATGTGGGTCAGCTGCAATATGGCAGCCAAAATGCTAATGCATTAAGAGAAGCATAGTTACCTTCCATGAATAAGAAAGTGATAGTCTACTGTGTTCTGCTCTGGTCAGACTGCATTAGCAGTTTTGTTTAGTTCTGCCTACTTCTCTTTAAGAAGGATATAAATGAACTGGATACTGTTCACAGACAAGCAGAATAGCAAAGGACCTCAAGTTTACATGATGAGAAAGGATTGGTTGAAAGAACCAGTGAATGTTATTGGGGGGGGGAGCAAAGAAGACTCAGGGTGACATGAAAAGCATCAAAGAGTATATGAAGGGCTGTTATATGGAAGAGGCATTGAACTGGTTTTGCATGGTTTCATAGGGCAGAACTTAGAGGAATGAGTAGAAGAGGCAAAGAGGCAAATTTCAACTTGATAGAAGGAAAACTTCTTAACAATTAGAGCTATCTAATGATGGAAATGGAATGCTTTTGGAGAGAAAGGAAACCCCCTTACTAGAGGTCTTCAAACAAAGCTAGATGACTATCTGTCCAGTGTTAAAAGGATTCTTTTCCATGCATCTGTTGGTCCAGATGGTCAGTGTGGTGTCTTCTATTTCTGACATTTTGTACTTCTCTAATATTTTAGATAATTTAAAACAATATATACATGCACGTTGTTTATTTATCCATTTGTTCAGAGTACATTGATTAAGCATTAAGATATTGAAGAACCTTATGCTAGGTTGTAGGGGAGATCCAAAATATAGGTAAGTTATCCAGGTTAGTGGGGGAAAGGGATACAAATACACAATTGTATTGTATACTATAAGACCCTGAGGGCAGTTAGGTGGCACAGTGGATAGAACACTAGACTTGGCATCAGGAAGACTCATCTTCATGAGTTCAAATTTCGGCTCAGACACTAGATGTGTAACCCTTGGCAAGTCACTTAATCCTGTTTGCCTCACTTTCCTCATGTATAAAACTGAAGAATGAAATGGCAAACTATTCCACTATCTTTGCAAAGGCAACTCCAAATGGGGTCACAAAGAGTCATCTATGTCTAAAATGACTGAACAGCAACAAAGTAAAAGCATGAAGGATATAGGAAGCAAAGAATCTGAAGGGAGAAAGTCATTCTCAACATGTAGGATCAGGAAGGGCTTCCTGAAGGAAAAAGCATTTGAGTTCAACTTTATAGTGTGGATATAAATTCAACAGATGAAGGGGTGGTAATGGTGGTGGGGACTTTCTAGATCTAGACAACTGCATGTCAAAGAGGTGGGATAACAAATGGTGTACTTAAGAGGAAAGAGAACATTTTAACTTTGTGTCAACTTTTTTTGTGTCATGGACTCCTAAGAGTCTGAGCAGTCTTATGAAACATATGTGCTTACTCCTTCTCAGAATAATGTTTTTAAATGCTTAAAATAAAATCCATAGGATTACAAAGGAAACAATTATATTGAAATATGGTCATCAAAATATTTTTAAAGCCAGTTTTATGGATCCCAGGTTAAGAATTCTTTAAAACCTCAAATATAAAATCCATGTAGGGTAGTAATATGAGATAAAGTTGAAAAACAGAGTGTCATCAGATCAAATGCCTTGAATGTTGAGCAAATAAATCTGAACTTTTCTTGGTAGACAAAAGAGAACCACAGAGAAATTTTGAGCAAAGGATTTATTTGACCAGATTTATGCGTGTGAAAGATTATCATAGTAGTGTCATTAAAACACACACACAAACACACACACACACACAAAACAACAAAGGTAGAAAGATATATTAGTAGGCTATCTCACCAGTCCAAATGGGTGGTAATAAGTTCTGGCATTAAGGTGTTGGCCCTGAGAATTGAGAGGAAGAGATAAGTTCCAAACAATGTTAAAATGGACTTATCAGAACAAAGTAACTGATTAGATAAGAGAAATAAAGAGTAGGGCAAGGTCCAAGAAAAGCCCAATATTTCAGACACTGGGAATTATGATAAATAGTAGTGCCAAAGGCAGAAATATTGATGTTTAAAAAGGAGAAAAGTTTGTATCAATAAGGTATCATTGTAACCTGGATCTCAGAAGAATAGGTATGAGACTACTGAATAGAGATGGTTGTTAAAACTGTGGTTGTGCATGAAATTGCAAAGAAAGAGAAGAGAAGAGGATTGTAGACAGGTTCATGAGGAACAGTCTTAAAGGATGAAATAGAAGAGGAGACACTGAAGGAGATTTAAAAAAATCCAGATATTGTGGTCTTTGAAATTAAGGAAAGAAAGGATATTGAGTAGAAGGATGTGTGCAACTCTATCTGAAATTGAAGAGAGTTCAAGGAGGATGATCACTGACTGGGTATCCACCCCAGATTTTCATGAGAGCAGCTTCAAAGAAGTGGAGGTAAAAATGATTGAAACAAGTTGAAGAGACATTGAATAATAAGGAAACGGGCTATGGAAAACTTTTCCTAAGATGATTAGTTGCAAAAGGGAGAAGAGAGCTAGGAGAACAGCTTACAGGGATATTTAATAACTGGAGAGACCTGGGTATATTTATGAATAGTAGGGAAGGAATTAGAAATTTGATAGGGAGAGACAGAGAGACAGAGAGAGAGAGAGAGAGAGAGAGAGAGAGAGAGAGAGAGAGAGAAAGTCAGGAAAAAAGACCTGGAGGAAGTATAATATAGTAGAAAGATAATTGATTTTGGAATCAGAGTATCTGGGTTCAGATCTTGCCTCTGATGATTACTACCTATTATAAACTTGGGTAAATCAATTTCTA
>WOXC01011417.1:65000-235435 GCA_011680675.1 Gymnobelideus leadbeateri
AGGTCAAATGCTCCTGATCATGTGAGCCTCCTGGGAGGTTAATATTCAAATGATATAGTCCATCTAGGCCACGTTTCTTGAATTAATTGAGGACAGTTCAATATTCTTTTTTTTTTTCTTTTTTTGGAGGGGCAATTGGGGCTAAGTGAATATTCGTTATTATCTACTTACTTATCTTAGACTTTGATTCCCCCTTAGCATTTTTGGCCTATTCTTCCTAGTCTTAAAATCATTCTCAGTAGAAAAAACAAAACAGGAAACAAAAAGGAACTGAGCAATTCTGGTCAGTCTTCATATTTCATGATTATTTTTTTCCCTTATCCCAAGCACTATATCTTCTCTGACCTTATTCTCTCCCCTCAACACAGTGGGGAGGGGGCAGGAGCAGCATACAAACGGAGAAGCCATTTTATTTCTTTTAATATTTGTCGTGTTTTATCTCATACTGAACTTTAGCTGACCTAGATGACTTGGCTTGGATCTTAAGGGACCTTTCCACTCTACTGTTATTTTCAGTTACTTGCACTTTTCCCCATGTCTTTTCTATTTTCTTTTAAACTAAAACGTGTTGCTCAGTGAACTTACACCGTTGTCTTATTAGCTCCTTTTTGTCCTCAGTGAAATTAATTTAAATAGTATTTCCTGAGCTTTATTCTTGAGGCCTTCCTTCCCTTTTTAAGCTAACTTTTTTTCCCCAGAAAGAAAAAGATATCCCTATATCAAAATTATATTCTATGTTTGGCCCAGCTTTATGTCTTAAATTGGAAACTTGTCATCCCAAAGGATGGTTTGATGGTGTTTAGCACACACCTACCATGGTCTTATTTCTCTTGTTCCTTCCTTTGATCTTTACCCAAATGTTTTCTACTGTGTTTCCCTCCTTATATTCATGGATTTCCACGGGGCTTAATATCTTCTTGATTTATAACAATGCCCTCTTTTCCTTTCTGCTGAGTAAAAAAGGCATACATTCCCATTGAAATATTCCACTCATGAGTTACATTCCAGCAAGTCTCAGAGGTGTCACTGAGGTTGAATTTAACACCTTAAGTTAAGCTCTCTAGTTCACTTTGTTTATTACCCATACTTTGTGCACTGGTGTATACATATCTGAGGCTCTGAGTAATGTTTCTATTCTACTTACTTTGTTTTCTCCTGTGAATTACAAAGCATTCCCATTCCTCCTTCTGTGTCAAATCTGGTGCTCTCCAAAATATCTGGTTTAGCAGCTATGTCTTTGGACCTCAGTTCCCTCATTTTTAAAACAAAAGGGTTGACCTAGATCGGGGGTTACCAATTATTTTGTTATTGTTGTAACAACAAAATGTTCTGTGAACCCCCAAAGTAAATTAACACTCTTAATATTCTTTTAGACATCCATTCATTGCTTATAAGTATAGTAAATTTTCCCCAAGTTTTCTGAATTTACATTATATAATTATAAAATATAAAATATAATTCTATGTAGAGGTATGAAAATTATAATTATAAAATTATGGAACTCTAATTAAAAAAACTATCAATACTTTATTGGGACATTCTGTAAGCATTAAAAGTAGAAATCCAGGAAGACTTCAGTTGCTTACTACTATCTGTAAAGACATTATGTTAACTTTATATTACAAATTTTGTTTAGTACAAGTAATTTGTTAATTGAATACATTTTAACTTGGGAGACGTTTAATACGATAATAAATATACTTAACTATGATGTTGAACTCTTTCATTATGATAAAGGTTTGCAATATTTGATTCAATATCAGACTGTCTTAAATCTGGCTCTGTATCAAGTTTATTTCTGTATTTTGATTTAAAACAAATAGAAAGTGAAAATTCTCACTTGTGCAAATACAGAGCAGAAAATAGAAGGGAACTTTTCAAGTTCTCTTGCTGCAAGATGAACATTCTTTCAAAAAAAATAGCCATCTAAACAATTGATGAAAATGAATAACTAATTATGATACAAGATATTTCCCTTTCTACTGTCTAATGATAGTAATGTGTTCATTGATAAATGTGCTTAAAGTTCACTTGTATATGTTGCTTCACAATGTATAAGTGTGTATTTGTACATTTCTGCATATGTATACACATATACACTAATCTGAATAAGAAAAAAAATACATCTCTTCAAATGTGACTTTCTTGTCTTCTTTCATTGCCATACTTTCATCATTGCCACTGACTGATGTTGCCAAATAGTTCATTTGAAAATCTACCAGAGAGAAGAATAGTGCATAAATGAAGGATGAGTTTGAGTCAGAAAACAGCCTTAATATCACAATGAGAAACAATATGAAGTTTATTTCTACAGAACATTTGGGATGGTATGTGATGGTTTGAAGATGACTTGTATTGTGCATCTTCTATGATCATGATTTTCTAGAAACCATACACTTTACCACAAGACTATAAACATTGGTATCAGAGTGATCATATGATTACATTGTTGATAAGGGAAAATCACAAGGTAATAGAAGAGAATGAGGGAGTTACTCTGGTGCAGTGCAGGGAACACAAATAAGGTATGTGCACATATTTGGAAATCCATTAGGAATTAATTTGTACTTATTGAAATGTTGAACCCTTGTGGTGGTTTGAAGACAACTTGATGACAAATTGAGAACCTGCAAGAATATGTTGTGCTTGCTCATAAGTGGTCAATGTTTGATGAAATAACTTCATAAATATCAAAATAAAATTCTCCATATATCTCTGATGGTTTTAATTCACTTCAGAAAAACCAAGCAAACATAAAGCTTCAAATATATGCATTCTTATTGTCACAGAGGGAAAAATATTTTTAACATAACTAGGCAATTAGTGCTTATTTTTTTAGTGGGATTCTTTTAGAACATTATTAAAAACCATTAAAATGAAACCACTGACCAAGATTATCTTAAAGTTCTTTTCCAACTCTAGAAAATATCTTATGATCTTTGTATTTTTTCTCCATTTCCCTTCACTATCAGGAATTTTGCTCTGAATAGCATTTTCACAGTTTGACATTGATTCTAAATTATCTTTTAGGTATTTTGAAAAAAGCTGATGAATGAAAATCAACTACAGCTTTAGTTAGCAGAGCAATTTTTTTTAAAGATGGCAAGGTGCCTTGGAAATCGATCAATCAATTAATATTAAACACTACTTTCCAGGCACTGTACTAAGATCTGGGGGCAAAGGGGGAAAAAGACATTCCCTACCCTCAAAGAGCTTGCAATCTTATTACATAGAAATATAAATATCTATTTTTATATATTTTCTCTGAATAAGAGCAGATAAGGGAATGGAAGTTTGAATGGAATAGTATTTGAGCCAGGTTAAAAAATTGGATAAAATTTCACCATATTTCACAAATATATGTCCTATATTGACATATATAGGACATTCATTTAGAAAGTACACTGTGAGCAAAATTGCCTTTCTAATAAGAAGAGTTCAGGACAAGTTTGAGGCATGGTGAATAGCTATGGAGGCAGGTAGATAGTATAGTTTTAATGCTGGGCCTAGGGTCAGTAAAACCTGAGTTCAACTCTACCCTGAGACATTTATTACCTGTGTGACCCTGGACAACTCACTTAACCTCTATCTTCAATTGTAAAACTGAAGAAACTGAATTCCTTCAACTACAAAATTATTTCAATGACAATACATACCTTATAGAGTTGTGAAAATCAAATGAGGTATTTGTTAAGAATTCAGTACTGCCAGGGCAGCTAGGTGATGCAGTGAATAAAGCACTGGCACTGGAGTCAGGAGGACCTAAGTTCAAATCTGGCCTCAGGCACTTAACACAAAAACTAGCCATGTGACCTTGGGCAATTCACTTAACCCCAATGGCCCCTCCAAAAATAAAAAAATAAAATAAAATAAAATAAAATAAAAGTATTTAGTACAGTGGCTGGGCACAGAGTAGGTGCTATATATCCCTTTCCCTTTCCCTACCTCTCTCTGTTATCATTCGTCAATTTGGCTTACAGGTAGAAGAGTTGTAGGAAAGAAGACTGGAAATGTAGAACGGTGCCAAATTGAAGGTTCTTGAATACTGTGCTCAAGAGACTAAGCATTGTTCTGTAGAGCATAGAGAGCCATTGATGGGTCTTGAGCAGAACAACAACATTACTAGAACTTTAGTTTAGGGAATTCACTCAGGCCACAGGAGGTAAGAATATTTGCCTAGCAGTAAGACATTTTTAAAAATCATTTCTATCAGTTTTTAAACTCTTTTAAGGAAGGGACTATGCTGTATTCTTCTTTATTTCTTCCACAATGCCTTAAACATAATCATCCTATAGATAGGAGACCACGAAATTGGTTAGAAGGCTATTGCAATAATCTAGATAAAATGTTATGAAAGCCTGAACTAGGAAAAGAGCAACATGAATAGAAAGAAGGAAAAGATTTGAGAGATATTAAATCAGCAGTCTTTGACAATTGATTAAATATGCAATACCAGGGAGAGAGTTAGCCTGATTGATGGCTTCCCCATGTAACATGACAATGAATCAGACAGATTTCATGGCAGTGGGCATAACTTTTTGAACATGAAATGGTAGCCACCCAAATGCAGATAGCAAACGGACTCTTCTAAAATGAGCTCTACAGGACTGAAAACTAACTATAGGGGATTGAGTCAAGATGGTGAAGTAGAAACAGAACTTTCTCTGGGTTCTGGCTTCCATCTCCTCCAATTCATATAAAAGGTGACTCTGAACAAACTTTGGAGCTACAGAACCCACAAAATGACACAGATAAGCTAACCTCCTGCTGAGGACAGCCCAGGATGCCATCAGGTAGTGGCCAGTGCAGCTCTCTGGGAGCTGACCCCAGCCCCACTCGAGCCACAGGTTTTAGCCTCAGGGTGGCCACAGCCATCCACTGGCTGGAGGGACTGCAGATCACCAGCAGCTGTGACAATTTCCAGAATCATCAACCCATAGATACTAAGGACAAAGTGAGAGGTCAGTGCAGTGTGGACTTCGGGATCTGGTAGTTTGGGAGTATGGTCTGGCCTTTATCCCCTGAAAGGAGAAGCCACTGAGGCACCACAGCCATGCAGCCACACTACCACTTGGTAGCTTCAGCTCCTGGCCTGCAGATTGTAGGGGGACCAAGAAACCAGTCTGAGGGGTAATCACTCTTGCTTTAACCTGCTTGGATCTGGATTGCTGTCTAGGGTGGAGGTCCTGGTGTGTGTGACCAGCTTCCCAATTAATACCTTCAGCAGCTGAGAAAACCCCAGCACACACTTTTGAAAAGGGACAGGATCAAAGTAGAGAATAGAACAAGTGGGGGGTGAGATAGGATGGAGGGAAATACAATCAGTCTTTCATAATATATCCACTATAGAAATGTTTTGCATAGCTACACATGTAGCTATGGGAAGATAAGCAACCTATACTGAATTGCTTATCTTCTCAGTAAGGGTGGGTGACAAGAGAGGAAGGGAATGAATCTGGAATTCAAAGTTTTAAAATCAAATGTTTAAAAAAATATATATATACACTATTATTAATATTATTTTACATGTAACTGGGAAATAGGATATACAGGCACTGGGGCATAGAGATCCACTGTGCCCTACTGGAAAGTCGGAGGGGGTATGGGAGAAGATATGGGAGAGAGCACATTGGAGGAGGGGATATCCAGTGGGATCACTATTTTGGGGTAGTGGGTAGGGGAAAATGGGGAGAAAATTTGTAACTGAAAATCTTGCAGAAATGAATGATGTAAACTAGAAGTTAATAAAGAATTTGATAAAAAAAAGAAAAGTAACTATAATTATGTTTTGCACAATAGAAACACAAATTGCAAGTCTGGCTGGCTCATATAGAAAAGAAGGTGGCCCATTGTGTTTCAGCTCGCAGTCTTTGATGTGAATCTGGACGTAACTATCATTTAGAGGAGTTGTATATTAAAAAGAAACATCATGTATTTGTAACAAAGTACCTGAAGAATCCCTAGTTCTATATAATGATCCCATCCGGCTTGTAAGGACTGTCAGCACTGCTCTCTGGATTTTCTCAATCTCAGCTCTATCTCCTTTGAAATGAACTTCCCCCGAATGGACATAGCATTCCAGATGATGCTGAACCCTTGTTCAGGAAAATGCTGTTTTCATCTGGTATGTTCTATTTGGTATCCAGTTTAAAATGCTAATAAATTTCCTATTTATTCTTCAGAGGACTGCTGCACACTCAGCTGACATTGTTCTATACATAATAATTTTTACAGCAAGTACTCTTCTTTCAAAGACCCCAGAATTCCATGCTTCCCCAGATCGTATTAGTAAATAAGAATAGTTTGTTTGAGTAGGACTGAAGTACCTTATATAGATTAAATGATATCTATAATGGAGTCCTAATCCCCTTAACTCCCTAGAATCTGTCTGAAAATTTCTTAAACTCCTCATTAGAGTTAACAACAACCACAAAAAGCCTGTTTACAATTAATCACATATTTAACAACTTAAAAAAAATGGCCTGCTAGAGACTTAAGGCACATCACCATTTATTTGGTTTTGTGTTGGATGCCAGGTCTTCAGTTTAACAGCATTAACCTGCAAGGCTTTACTATTACTTTGAATTCCCCTTTCTGGAACAATAACAATTGCTCTTGATACTCCTTGATACCCCCTAGATATTCCCTGGTGCCACTGATTCCATCTGGTTTTCCTTCTGTCTGTTCTTTTTCAGTTTCATTTGCTGAATGATCTGGAGCCCTTTATATATGTGTATTTTCCAAGGCCATCTTCTCTCTTCTTTCTACTTTCTCTCCCTTATTGATCTCATTCACAACCATCAGTAAAACTGCAATCTCTGCTAAGATAATAGCTGAATGTAGCCATATTCTCCTTCCTGACCTCCAACTCTACATTGTTGTCTGCTGGACAGATAACTCCACCCTGATGTCCTGTGATCAACTCAATCTCAGCAAGTTCAAAACTGAATACCAATGGGCTTCCCTCTTAACTTTTCTCTCCTTAAAATTTTCCTATCTCTTTTGGGGATATTACCATTGTCTCCCTGACTTAAGCTCATAGTTTTTAAATCATCTTTAACACTTCCTTCTCCATTAATGGCAATCATAGTCAATCAATTCCAAATCCTATCAATCTTACCTCATTAGCATATTTTATGTCAATCTCCACTTTACTCACAATACCACTACTTTAGTTCAAGCCCATATGTCCTCACTGGTCTTCAAGACTCCATGCAATCCCCTCATCCTTTACAGAGCTGTCAAAAGAATTCTCTTATTCTTTAAGTCTGACTGGATCACTCTCCTGCTCAAAAGCATTAAGATGTTCTCTGTTTCTTCTAGAGAAAAAAATATGAATTTCTTAGATTGTAATTTAAAGACTATGCACAATTTGTTTCTAATCTACCTTTTGATCTTATCATATATTACTAATTTACTACTCTATATTTCAAGAAAACTTGGTATTCCCTGAACTTGGCATGTTATCTCCTACTTGTTTATACTGCCATAAACTATTTCCTATGCTTATTAGGTACTTTTCCTTATTGCTGCCTTTTAGTTTCCCTTTCTTCTTAATCACCTTCTTCATGAAGCCTCCTTATACTTTCTCATTCCTCAAATACATCTAGAAAACTTTGTGTTCTTTCTTTTGACTCCATATTCCATAGCTTGGACCATACAAGTGTACTTTTTTTTTTATTTTTGGAGGGGGGAGGACAGGGCAATTGGGGTTAAGTGACTTGCCCAAGGTCACACATCTAGTAGGTGTTAAGTATCTGAGGCCAATTTGAACTCAGACCCTCCTGACTCCAGGGCTGGTGCTCTATTCACTGTGCCACCTAGCTACCCCAACAAGTACTTTTTTTCTGCACTGAGTGCTGAGTGTACAAAGATGACAAATTCTCTATCTTCAAAGAGTTTATGTTTATTCAGAGGAACCAACATATGTCAATAGAAGTTGCAAATATAAATGCAAATTAGGATTTTTTTGAAGGGGTGATTGAGGTGGGGAGATGCTAGTAGCTGGGAGAATCTGAAAAGACCCCATACAAGAGATAGTATTTTAAATTTTTACTGAACCTTGAAGAAAATCAATGATTCTAAGAGTCAGAGATAAGTAAAGAATTGATCCAAGCATGGAGGGCAACCAGTGCAGAGAAGGAAGGAAGGAGAAGGAATAATAAATGTTGTAGGGGCAGAGCCAAGATGGTAGAGTAGAAGCATGAAAACTCTGTGAGCTCCCCCCATAACTACCTCAAATACCTATAAAATATAGTCATATCATTTATAAAATATAGTCATATCCAAACAAACTTTAGAGCTACAGAACCCACAAAGTGACAGAGAGAAACAAATTTCCTGCTGAAGGCAGCCCAGCAGGCTGGCAGGAAGGGTCCATTGCAACACACTGGGAGCCAAGCCCTGCCCAGAGTTAGCTCATGGTTTTAGCCTCAGGGTGTCCCTGACCAGCTGCAGCTAGAGCAGACTTCCAGAGAGTGGATCACCACCAGATGTGGTGGTTTCCAGAAATATCAACCCATAAGTGCCAAAGAAAATGTAAAAGGTCAGTGTAGAACTTTGTTGGAACTGGGGTGGACGGAGAAGCACAGCCAGCCCCTGCCCCTGGGGTGAGAAGGAGGTGCCATGGCCCTGTAGCTACAGCCCCATGGCTGCTTCAGGGCTCCTGTCCTGCAGATTGTTGGGGGACAAAGCAACCATTCAGAGGGTAATTGCTCTTACTTTAACCTGCTTGGATCTGGATCATGGTCTTGGGTGGAGGTCCTGGGATGTGTGACCAGTGAGCCAGAACTTGTGGTGTCTGTAGAGGGGACACCCAACTAACAGCTCCAGCAGCTGCAAAACCCCCAGCAATTTGGGACACAGCTCTCTCCACTCTGGAAGCAGAGTTCTACTGTGGCAAAGAGCTCAAAAGTCAACTAATTGAGTGGCAACATGAGCAAGCAAAGGAAACAAAGTAAGCACAGCAATCAAACTTTAGATTCCTTTTGTGGGGACAAAAATTATCAAAGCATGGAATGGGAGGAAGACAATGAAGTCAGAACTCCTGTACCAAAAGCTTCCAAGAAAACTATGAACTGCTTACAGGCCATGGAGAAGCTCAAGAAGGATTTTGAAAACCAAATAAGAGAAGAGGAGGAAAAATTGGGAAGAGAAATGAGAATGATTTAAGAAAATAATGAAAAGTGAGTCAACAGCCTGACTGAGGAAAATAACATATAAAAAAGACTAAATCAAATGGCAAAAGAGTCCCAAAAAGCCAATGAGGAGACGAATGCCTTAAAAAGCTGAATTTGCCAGATGGAAAAAGAATTTCTAAAGCTCACTGAAGAGAATAATTCCTTCAGAATTAGATTGGAGCAAATGGAAGCTAATGACTTCATGAGAAATCAAGATACTATTCAACAGATCCAAACAAGTGAAAAAAATAGAAGGCAATGTGAACTATCTCATTGGAAAAACCACTGACCTGGAAAATAGAATCAGACTATTTATTGAGCAAAAAATAAGTTCAAAAGCAAGCAGTAGTTATATGACTTTGACCCTAGGAACAGAAGAGGGACCCAATTCTATATGTGATCCCAGTGTGAAGCCCAGCATGGAATAACCAAGGCAAGGCATCCTGAACCAAAGTAGACTTTGTAGTTTTGACATTCTGAAACTAAAAAGGTTTCCAACTAACTGAGAGTTGTTAAATTCAGCAACAGTCAACTAAATAGCAAGCAATGGACAAGCCCATGGGCATGTTGCTCAGATCTAAACTCAGGGTCAGGAATTTGTAAACATCAGAACAGGATGGCAGTGTTCACACTTTGCATATTTCAGACAAACTGCCTTTGGAGTACTGAAAGCTTGTAGGTCTCTGACCTGAGCTATCCTTGATATCTTAGAATAATACAATACTCAATACCCCCTAGAAAGCAGCAGAATGCAAGAGAAAAAGAAAACTCAACTCAGTCATTTTTCCCAGAAATGAACAGAGCTAGACTATAACATAGAGTCCAAAGTCAGGAAGAAAGAGACAAAAAAAAGAGAACACTTTCATAAAGAGCTACCATGGAGAAAATGATGTCCTAGACCTAAGGCCTTAAGAAGAGAATGACTCCCAAACATCTACAAGCAAAGAATCTGAGAAAAACACAGTTTTAAAAAAAGTCCAAACAGACTTCCTGAAATCAGTTAAACAAGAGTTTAAAAAACTATTGTAAACATTAAATAAGAGCACCAAAGAAAAAATTGTAAAAAATGAGAGTTATGAAAAGAGATTTAAATTTTGGTACAAGAAGAACAAAATCTTACTCAGGAAAGAAACTCTAAAAATTACATTTGACCAAATAGAAGCTTACTAACAATATAAAACATCAAATAAAAAAAGAAAATGTTTGAAGGACTGAAAAATAGAAGAAAATGTAATTATCTGGAAAACTGATTAATGAAAAATTATTTCAGAATCTCTGAACTACCTAAAAGCCACGGCAAAGAAAGACTACATCATATTTAAAGAAATCATAAAAGAGAACTGCCCAGATTTCTTAGAACCAGAAAGTAAAGATAAAAGGAAATCACTAGTCACCTCCTGAAAGGAATTCTCAAATTAAAACTTTTAGTAATATTATGTATATAAAATCTAGAGCTTCTAGGTAAAAAAAAAAACAAAACAATGCCACAAGCAGCCCGAAAGAAAAATTTGAGTACCAAGGAGCCATAGTCAGGGTCATGCAAAATTTAACAGCCACCACTCTAAAAGAGTGGAGAACTTGGAATATAATATTTCACAAGGCAAAAGATATAAGATAATAAGCAAATGTAGGCAAAACTGAGAATAATCTTACTGGGGAAAAATTGACCTTTAATGATATAAAGAACTTTCAAGGGTTCCTTCTGAAAGGACTAGAGATGCATAGAAACTTTGAAATAAAAACAAAAGCATCAAGAGAAGCTCAAAAATGTAAACATGTACAAGAAATCATAAACAAGGCTAAGCTGTTTATATTCTAATATGACATTATATTCTAATATTTCTTTTTATCTTTTTTTATTAGATCTTTGTTATTACATTGTGGGACAGCATGATTGTTATACCTGTCTTTTTTTACTTCAGCTGAAGCATAAGAGATTCTGCTCCAGTCTCATATTTTAAATTGTGTGTACCTTTCTATTTAAAATATGTTTCTTTAAAATAATATAACTGGTTTCTAATCTGCTCTGATATTCTCTTCTGTTTTCTGGGTGAATTCCTTTCATTCACATTCATGGTTATGATTATTAATTTCATGTTTCCCTCCATTCTATTCCTTATTTTCTTTTCTTGTTTTTGTTCCTTACCTCTTCAAGAATTTGTTTGCTTTAAGATGTTAATTATCTTCTCTCTTTTTTTTCTTCCTTTAACATTTCCCCTTCCTTCCTTGGTTCTCTTTTGAATGAAACACATTTGTACCCAGCTGCACACACATGTACATGCATGCATTATTCCTTCTTTTGACTAATTGAGTTGAGAGTGAAGCTAATCTATTGCCTGTTCTCCTCCACCCCTTCTTTCTTGATGTTCTACTTGTATGTCCCAACCACATGAGATGATTTTCTCCATCATTCCTCTACCCTCCCCCCTGTTTATTTCTTTTATCCTCCCTTTCCATAATTCTTTTATTTTAAGCAAAACATATCAGAATTACTCCTAGGTTCTCTAATTAAATTCCATCTGTGTTCCTGATGATGATCAAGTTCTGAGATGAGAGTTAAAGCAAGGAATCCATTATCACCATACTATTCAAAACAGCCCTGTAGCTAGAGAAATGCTAGCTATAGAAAAGACAAGAAAAAGATATTGAGAGGATAAGTGTGAGCAAAGAGTAAACAAAATAATTATTTTTTGCAGATACCATGATGGTTTACTTTAGGAACCCAAGAGTCAAGTAAAAGTCTAATAGAAACAACAATTTCAGCAAAGTTGCAGGATAAATTAAACTCATAAATTATTGGCATTTCTGCATATTACCAACAAACTCCACTAGGAAGAAATATAAAAAGAAACTCCATTTACAATAGGTATATAAAATATTTGGTGTTCTATCTGCCAAGGCATCACAATGACAGTATTAACATAATTATAAAATATTCTTTACACAAATATAAATCTACCTAATTGGAAATATTAATTGTTATTAGGGAGGCTTAGTTAATATAATGAAATGAAAGTACTATATAAAATAACTCATTATGTTTTATATCAAATTAACCAAAGGCAAACTAGAAAAACTCATAAAAAATTCATCTAGGGAGACAAAAAGTCAAGAATCTCAAATAAATTATTGGGGGAAAAAGTGGAAAGGAAGGAAGCATTGCATGAACAATCTCAAACTGTATTGTACTATAGTAATCATCAAAATAACTTTGTGCTCATTAAGAAATAAAGAAGTTGATCTATATAAAAACAAAGAAAAATAGTGCCCTAGTGTTTGAGATCTCAGTTATTGGAGAAAAAACTCACTATTGAATACAAACTACTGGGAAAAGTGAAAAGCAAACTGGAAGAAACTAGATATAGACAAACATCTACTGTATTCCATGTGAACTTCCAGATAAGTACAGGATTTAGACATAGGGTGACATCATAAATACTTCAGAAGAACAGGAAAGAAATCACCTGCTAGATGTATGTATACTGGAAGAATTCATGAGCAAATAAAAAAGCCAGGAGGAACATGGGAAGGGAATCACAGGAGACAAAATACACAATTTTGATTACTTAAAATTTGAAAGTTTCTGAAGAAGTAAACTAACGCTGCTGAAATTAGAATTTATCTGATAAAGGTCTCACTTTTTTATAATAATAAGAACTATTCCCCAATTCATAAATGGTAAAAAAAAAAAGGATATGGATAGGCAGTTTTCTGAGGAAGTAATTCAAGTTATCAAGAAATATTTTTTAAAATGCTCTAAATCATTAATAGTTAGACAAATGAAATAACTAACATTCTATCTAATACCCATTATATTGGCAAGATTGACCCCCAAATGAGTGCTGGAGTGCCTATGGATAAAGAGGTACATCAATGTACTATCGGTAGAACTTTGAACTAGTCCAACCATTCTAGAAAGCATGCAGGAAATATGCCCCCAAAGCTATTCAACTGTGTATACTCTTTCACCCAGTGACGCCACTACTATGTCAATAACTCACAAACATCAAAGGAAAAGGAAAAGGACTCATGTACAGAAATATTTCCAGCAGCTCCTTTTGTGGTGGCAAAGAACTGGAAATTGAGGGAGTGCCCATCCATTATAGAATGGTTGAATAAGTTGTGGCATAGGACTGTGATGGAATATGATTATGTTGTAAGAAATGATGTAGGGGGTAGTTTCAGAGAATTCTTGGAAGTCTTCTATGAGCTAATACAGAGTGAAGTGAGCAGAGTTAGGAGAATATATGATAAAAGTCTTTTTGAAAAGACAAACTACTTTGAAAGGCTTAGAAACTCTGATTGACACAATGCCCATTCACAGTTCTAGATGACTCATGATTAAACATGCTAGTCACATCCTATGATGGACCCAGGGTACTGTAAATATACACATATGCACATATGTATGTAAGATAGATAGATAGATAGATAGATAGATAGATAGATAGATAGATAGATAGATATGATGCAATGTGGGAAGGTGTTTTGGCTGTCTATACATATTTATAACAAGTTCTTTGTTTTTCTTGCTTTATTAATGAGTATGGGGAAAGGCAGGAGGGAAAGGTGGATCTAAAAATAAAATTAAAAAGAATTTTAAGAATTAAGTGAAAACTTATGTGGTAAACATTATTCTATACACCATTAAATGTGATAGCAAAACACAAAGCACAACTTACATATATTCCAGTAAAATGTACTGAAGAATATGAGTTATTGGAGAGATGACTAATAATTTCCAACCCTCAAGGAATGTGCATGCTAATGAGGGGGACAATTTGGTAAAAATAAGTGTAACCTTTGGGGTCACTACCTTTGCTCATATCTAATGAGGCAGATATTCAAAGATCCCAAGTTCATAGTAATTCTATTCTTGAAAGTGTAGTTTAAAAACTTATAAATGTCTTGTGATTATACCCCAAATTAGAGAGTAAAAACTCTCCAACTATGGACTAGGGTGGTAATCTTCAAGTTATGTTAAAACAAGTATTTATTAAATGCTACTGTGTCCTAGGCTCTATACTAAGCACTGAAGAGAAAGGCAAAAAAAAAAAAAATTAGTCCCTGTTCTCAAGGAGTTCACAGTCTAATGGGGAAGAAAATAGAAAAAGTTCTATGTACAGCTAAGATAAATTCAGGATAAATTGGAGATAATCTCAGGGGGAAGCAACTAGCTATTAATAGGGAAATTGAGAAATGTCTTGTGGAAGTTGGGATTTTGAGATTTTAAGGAAGCTAGGGAAACCAGGAAGTAGAGCAAATAAGGGACAAAATTTCAGTTTGTGGGGCCAGCTAGGAAAAATGAATGGAGCTTAGCCATTCTCTCCTCATGCTAAGAAGAAAATGTGATATACACAACCACCAGTGTTTATGAGAAATAAGGTTAGACTATTGAAACTCAGTCTTTAATAGAATAAAGGGACATGATCCTGAAGGGTGCCAATCATACCTATTTGAAGTAAGTGGTTATGCAGTGGAGGGAAGAGGTAAGGATGCCAGTTCCTCTTGTCTGTGTTTTCTCAGTCCTCCAGCCTCCTGAGTGAGATTACTGAGTTGGGGAGAGGGGAGGGGAGGGAAGGGGAGAGAGAGAGAGAGAGAGAGAGAGAGAGAGAGAGAGAGAGAGAGAGAGAGAGAGAGAGAGAGAGGATGGGAGGGGAGGGGAAAGAAGGAAAGGGGAGGAAAAGAAAGAAACAAACAAAACTAGTCTTCTCCCCAAAACCAGTCTATTACTTTGCTTTTGTCTCTTTAATTTTCTCCTCTTAGAGTTTCACTTAGAGACTGATTTGAGGAAGAGAGTTGCAAATGTCTGCCATTAGCAGCTGTGATGATCATGCTACTACTGCACAGGGTGAGAGGAGGAGGAAGAAGACCCAACACACTCCTCTTCTCGTGTTTTTTCTCCTTTTCTCAAGAGATTCTCAAAATCTCCAGCTCTGTGTGTGTGTGTGTGTGTGTGTGTGTGTGTGTGTGTGTGTAGGGGGGGACTATACCCATCAGTCCTGATCTATCTTTAACTTCTTTTCCCAAGCTGGAAAGAAATAGAATTCACAAGGCCTTGAGTAACTTTATTCATTTAGCAGGGAGCTTGCCTAAGCTTTATCCAAGGGTGGTTACATAATTACAAACATACATATACAGATCAATAGATAGATAGATTGATAGACAGACAGATAGATATGTTGACACATATATAAAATGAATCACAGGTAGTTTGGGGAAGGAAGGTAGTAGCAGAGGTAGGGGAAGAAGGACAATGGGAATATAGAGGAGGGTATAGGTGGAAGAGATTTTGTGACTTACAGAAATAGAAATATTTGGCAATTCAGTCAAATCAATGCCATAATGAGGCATTAAAATGGCATATACACATTTCAATATGACATGGGGAAAGGACTAGGGAAGGGATAAAAGCAAAGTGTTAAAGAATTTCAGGAAAGAGAGATTGCTTCCTGAAGGATTAAAAGGCTTCATGGAAGAGGTATCTTTTGAGCAGGGATTAGAAGAATGTCAAAGATTTCAACACCCAAGTTTGAGGTTGGGTAGAGTAGGGAGGAAAAGCTATTCTAAATGGAGGGAAGAGTAAAAGAAGTGTTGCTTTTGCTAGGAATAAGTGTGTAAAAAGGGAGGTAATGGGAATGAAATGGAGAAAATTGGGTTTGGTTAGACTGTGGAGAGTCTCAAACACAATGAGTATGGATTTTATTCAAGAGGCAAAAGAAAGTTATGAAGGGTTTTAGAACAGGAGGGTGATGTGATTAGAATTATAATTTAGGAAGATTCATCTGTCAATGAGGAGTAGACTGGATTAGAGGTTGGAGAGTCTGGTGGCAAGACTTTCTGTGAAGGCTATTTTGATCTCACAATATAAAAGATTCATCAATTTAGAGTTGAAAGCAACCTCAGAGATCACTCATTTTAATTCTCTCATTTTACAAATGAGGTAATTAAGATCCAGAGAGATGGATGTCTTGCCCAATGGGTAGTGAATGGCAAGGTCTGATTTATTTGGTGTTCTCTTTTTCCCTTCACTCTACATAATTTAACCCCAGGAACTCTCTGGACTCTTAGAACCATTTTAGTTAACTCTGCTCACTTCTCCCTCTTCCTCCTTTCCAGCCACCTTTTTCTCTTCTCAGAAATAAACTTTACCTCACCACCAGTGGTTTGGGGTTGAGCTAGTGCAGTAATATTCTATGAGAGAAAAGTAGGACTTATAGAGAAGTATGAGATGCAAGGAGAGAAAAAAATCTCAGTTCACACTGATTTCCAAATAAAGCCCTCTCGTTTATTTGTTACATAGATGCATTGTGAGCGAGTAATCTGGGCAACAGACCAAGAAGAAAATGTTATAAAAATAGACAAGCCTAAAAACAGTCAAACAAATAGCCATCAATGCATTTAAGAGTCAATTCAGTGGAAACCTCTGTCTTTTAATGCTTTTCCCATCCATACCATCGAGCCTCTGAATTTATAGCTTCCTATAAAAATCTAACTAAAGTACAATGTAAATGAAGAGGGTTTCCTGAATCCTCTACATTCATCCTGCTTCTGCAGGATTGCACAAAAGGTCCCTACTATTTCTAACAGAAAGTTGAGACAGTCCAGTATTTTATCTCTGGCTTATGACACGGGATCTGTTCCAGGGAGAACAAGTCTTTTTAATAACCTACAAGGCATCAGCCTTTCACCAATTTACCCTTATTTTGGAACTTGCTACACCTTCATTCTGTGCCACTTCTTGGGGCTAATAAGTTCAGTTTACTGTCCAATGTAAAACGGAACATAGGAAACCATCCAGATTTTCAGATGAAATATTTGGTTTCAAATAGTTTCTGTGCACCATGACATGATTTTGACTATCTATAGTCCCCTCTCTGGGACTGCTGAAACTCCATTTATATCTCTCAAAGGATGTTCCAGTTACCGCTACCCACAGGTATTTCTGAGTTTGGGGCATAGGCTTATTAAAATATATCAGCCTCTAAATGAGACCTTCTCCTTGAGTCAGCATGATGCCTCACAGAAAGATAATTCAATCTGGAATCACAGGAACTGAATTAAAATCTTTGATTCTTTCCCCTACTAGGTATCATACCTTAGCTGAATAACTAAATTTGAATGGGCCTCAGTTTCTCCATATACAAAATGATAGATTTGGATTTATCTCTTAGGTCTAGTTATAGATCCTATCTAATTTGAAGAATAAAAAACAAATGATTTTTGGAGATGTGGATAGCTATCTGAAACATTTTGTAGTGCTTGTAAATACCCAATGGGTCGACTATTTGAAAGTATTACTTACCAGGTGGAACTGCTGCACCTAACCTGATATGATTCACCATGAGAACTAGGTAATGGAAAGTCTGTCTTTTGCTGTACTCAACATAGAGGGGAACTGGGAGGAAGTTCCAAGTTCTCTCTGGTTTTCAGAAACGATGATCTCTTTTCTGCAGGTCTTCCTCTTAAACAGAATGTCTGCTAATAAATCCAGTTAAGCAATTACTATACAGATTATGTGCCTATAACTTCTCCCAGATTTAACAAGACTATTGAGAGAGCCAAAATCCAGAAATTCTCTAAGATATTCTAAAATGCTTTAGTCAGCCTCTTAAATGGAAGACCTTTCATTCCCTGTGCTGTCTTCCTTTTCTGAGTTGTTAGGAGGAAGAGTGGATTATTCTAACAATTTTCATGGTGTCAACAATGAAGTCTGTATTTTTTACTATATTAACAGTCATTCATCACACAATGAATTCAACCAACTAAGTGTTGATTTAAATCATGACTAAAGTTACCTAGCTTTACTATGTTATAGGTCAATGACTTCAAAGAACCCATCAATGCTGTGTTCTAACAGATGGGGGAAAAGGGTTTCTTTAATGAACTCCTTAATTTCCAATGATGTAGGATTATGCTCCTATGAAGTAAGTAATAAATACTGTTGTTTCCCAGAGGCCCCTTTTCCACCCTTGAGGTTAAGTCTGGTTTTTCAGTTTGTTAGTCCAGTAGCATTTGCCTTTTCAGTCCTTGCACTAAGGTGCTCTAAGCAAACTAACCTTGTTTTCTCTTAATGGCACCCTCAACCTGGTCACCAGAAGGCTGATAGTTAAAGTGATATGTCACTGACAAAGATGCTGAATGTGTCTCGATTCCAAAGAGAATCAAGGACGCCCTTGGTTGGCCATCTGGAGGCAGCTGGAGTTTCTTCTGGGGACAAGCAAAGCAGCAAATATCTGTGGCTGTGTCATGTTTCATTTATTCTTTTGAATAAGTTCAAGGCTTGTCAGCATTTTTTTTATAACAGGCCTTTTTCCTCAGTGGTTTTTAAATCCAGATCAGACTATTCTTTCTGGGCTGATGCTTGGCAGATCTGAGATCTCCTCCCAAAAACAAATTTGAATGCCCTGGATTTTCTCTGTTTTTGGCCACAACCATAATTTATTTAAATACAGACTTTTGTATTTTGTATATTTCAATTGTCCCAATCTGTGGGATTCTAGTCCCTGTGTGTTCTTGCTCTGTTTTCAGTTTCTGCTTGAATGTGTGTTTTGCAATTGGATTTATCATTCCTTAAAAGTTGGACTCTGCCTCTGCTGGGAATCAGTACTGGTTATATGCTATACTAAATACTTTAAGTTCATAAACAAAAAAGGGTGGGGTACAATCAGGTCTTTGGGGACATAGAATGCTTGTTTATGGTTGTGTTTTTTTTTCTTCTTCTAAGGATAGGAATTGGGTCTCTGCTTTCACTAGGATAGGAAACTCCAAATTTTGAGGAGATTCCTTCAACTTACTGTCCTTGAGAATTGACTAGGCACTGAGTGGGTCAATGAAATGCCCAGGATTACACAGGAAAGAAGTCAGAGGATGAATTTTACTACAGGGTTTCTTGGTTCTAAGGCCGGCTGATCTTTGCATTATGCTGCTGTTCTTTGGAGGGAGTCTAAATTAGCTATCTTTTTTTTTACACTGGTTTCTAACACATTTTTAAAAGATTTGTCCAAGGTAGCTATTTTTTTTTCTTGTAAAGGGGTTTATTTCATTGAACATAACTGAAACAGAGGTATGTAGGTGCCCCCTTAAAATATAATTATGTTTCATAGACTTTCTGAGGAGGAAGGGACCTCACACACTGTCTAGTGTACCCTGTACTCCAAGCATAAATTCCTCTGACATCACCAATATACAATATTCATTTTTTACTTAAAGTTAGTGAGAGGAAGCCACTAGAGGCAACTACAACTATCTGTGGGCAGTTCTAAATGCTCAGAAATTTTCCTTATAATGAACTGCAACCTATATCTTTGTAAGTTCCAGATTCTGGGTCAAACAGACTAAGTCTAAGCCCTCTTTCACATGGTACCTTTTAAAGTATTGAGACATAGATCATCTCTCAACCCTTCTACCCCTAGTCTTCTCTTCTCCAGGCTAAACGTCTCCAGATACTTTGACTAATCCTTCTACAAAATGATTTTGAGTTAGTTTACCATTATGATTGCCTTGCTTTGTATAAACTCTAATTGGTTGATGGTCCTTCTAAATGACCATAAGTGCACAAGGTAATTGGATGTGATCTGACTAGGTTGAGAACTTTCTGGAGCTGAGAGGGAAAAAGAATAATAATGATATCAATTATCCCTATCTTTTCTGATTGAAGAAATATCTGTGGTGTTGTAAATGTGCATGTGTTATAGGAAAAGGATTAGGAGAATAAAGAAGCAGCTTTGGGAATAGTGTAATAACCTGGTGTCCTGGGAAATAATCTAGAAGCTACAAGCACAGTATCGTGCAAGAAGGGGTCAGGACGCCTGGGTTTTAGGTTTGTATTTTTGTTGTTGTGATTGTTGTTGGGTTGTTTTTCAGTCTCATCTGACTCTTTGTGTCCCATTTGAGGTTTTCTTGACAAGATACTGGAGTGGTTTGCCATTTCCTTCTTACATTCATTTGACACATGAGGAAACTGAGGCAAACAGGGTCAAGGGACTTGCCCAGAGTGACACAGCTAGTAAGTGTCTATGGTCAAATTTAAACGACGAAGATGAGTTTTCTTGACTCTATCCAGCACTCTATCCACTGAGCCACCTAGCTGCCCCAGATTTGTATTTTACTGAGTACAAAGTAACAGAATCAGTAAACTTGGCCATGAGGATGGAACAATGGTAATAATATTAGTGATTAAAAGCGAAATATATGTAGTACTTACTCTGCATCAGGCACTGTGCTAGGTACTTTACAACGATAATAATTCATAATTCATTTATATTCACAATTACCTCATTTGAATGAAAAGAGAAACTGTAAACTGGGTTAGGGTTAAAACAGGATTGGGTCCCAAAGCCTTGCTCTAACACTACCTGCATAGTGGCTATTTTCCATCCATATCCTACTATCTTGTGGTACCCCTAACTCCTTTAGTTTTATGTTGAGCTTCTCATTATTCCCTGGAGATATTTTTTAGCATTCTTTCTGAAAAAATTATTGATGGGAGTGATCACCAGAAGAAGATGGCCAAACTCAAGTTTGACAAATTCAAATTTTGGGAGACTCTGCAACATCCTAAGAAGATTGCATTCTGGGGTGGCTAGGTGCCGCAGTGAACAGAGCACCGGCCCTGGAATCAGGAGTACCTGAGTTCAAATCCGCCCTCATACACTGAACACAAAAATCTAGCCCGTATGACCTTGGGCAAGTCACTTAACCCCAATTGCCCAACATTCCTTCCCGAAGAAGAAGAAGAAGAAGGAGAAGGAGAAGGAGAAGGAGAAGGAGAAGAAGAAGAAGAAGAAGAAGAAGAAGAAGAAGAAGAAGAAGAAGAAGAAGAAGAAGAAGAAGAAGAAGAAGAAGAAGAAGAAGAAGAAGATAGCATTCCTCCTGATTGAGCTTCTCAGGTGGGCCTATGATCACGAAATATCGGACTTCTATTTAGAGGTAGAAGGTATTTAGAAGAAGAAATGACTATCATAGGATGGGAGAATTTACCTTATTCCTCCCTAGCAAGAGAGTGGGCTAAAAGTACAGGACTCTGTGAAAACTGGGAACTGAAACTACAGAAGGGAAAACCTCAAGATTTAGAAACATGTTGGCAAAGAATACTAATAAAACCAGGAAGAGAACTGGAGGCAGTGTGTAGAAGGGGATGGGTTTTTACTAACAGATTACTGTATTGTATGTAAGAGCAGAGACAAGCTGTTACAAGAAAAAAATCAGATGGAGTAAAAAAGAATGAGAACTTGGCTGTATTACAGTGTTTGGGCTCTTGTTTAAAAGAGAAAGCTGGAGGGTCTTAGGTGGTAGAAGAGAGGGCTGTTGTGAATTTAGCTCAGAAAAAGAAGAAAAAAACTAACAAGAGGAATGTGCATGCCTCGCTAATACAGACTGAGCCTAGTTGCCATGATGATGACTGCCAGGAGAGTGCATAGGTAGAAAGCAATACAATGTTAAATTATGAGGCTTTTACAATGGTTGGAGTTTGCCCTGTACTGAGGAGAAAGCAGGAGAATCAGAGAAGCCAACGTTCAGGGAGATAATATAGGATTTCACTCAGCAGGAGGTTACTGATATATTAAGTAGATTCACTCAAAGGATGGGAGAATCATTGGTGTCTTGGATTGTGAGAATCAGTGATGGAGTAACTGGAGGAGTATGGGTAGATAGTGTGGACTGCTTGAAATTTATATGCATTTGTCAGAATCCTTTTGTCCAGCAAACTTTTAGAGATTTTCATATGGCAGGAGGTAACAATATGACCAAGCTGTTAGCTTTAGCTGCCTATGGATGCAATAAAATGTATTCCACTGTTTCTACGTGGCCTAGTGGACACAGACTTTGGTACTCATTTAGAGACTGCATGAGAAAGTTGAAAGAAGTAATGAAAACTGCTATCATGGTTGGAGAAACAGATTGTATCATGATATCCCCTTAGCAGTTTCTTATAGAAATATTATAGTAAAGACAGCTCTTCTGGCTTATAAGCACCAACTTCTGACCCTACTAATTGGTGAAATAGCACAGTCTCTTTCAGAGGTACTAGATAAGATTTAACATCTAAGTGACTTGGGGGAATGGCAAAAAAAAAATTTCCTCAAGAAAGAAGAGTAAATGGCCAGAGGATTCAAAGTCAGAGTAGATTAACAAGAAAAGAACTCTTTACTACTCTATTGAGAGCAGGGGGTGATTTTGGAAGAATTGATGGAATTCCAACTAATGAACTATATAACATATACAGAGAAAAGGGGCTTAATATTAGATGGAATAAGCAAGTGAGAACTGCCCCAACAGATCCTTCTGAACCAGTGTATTCAAGTTCTTCATTCCTTCAGGGAGAATAAGAAATTGGCCAAGTCCCAGCTCAGATTAAAGAAATACACGTACAAGATCACCGACCCAATATCAATCTAACTATATATTGGGAAAATGGATCAAATACTGTAACCAGGATATTGATAGATACTGGGGCAGAGACCTTCCATATTTATGGGAACCCTGATAAATTCAAGCATGGAACTCCTATTGCCTTCACAGAACTGGGAAGGCATCAGCCAGACAAGTGAAACTAGTGATGAAAATTAGACAATTACCTAAAAAAGAATATACAGTGGTTATTGTACCTGTTCCTGAATACATCATTGGAATAGATATATTGAGAGGTATGACCCTGAATTACCTAAAGGAAGATGATGATTTATAGTAAGGAAGATAGGAATTAATACAGTTTTAGTGGAAAAAATAAAAATGAACCCAATCACTTTATCTGAACCTTCTGAAGTAATTACTTTAAAGCAGTATCATGTACCAGGTGGGCAAGATGAAATTATCAATACTATAAATGAATATGTTGAAGCAGGAGTGTATTATTGACAATTGACTAAGGTGACTCCTCCCTTGTATGCTGCCATTCCAGATACTGTCACCTTAACAGAAAGCATCCAGAAATATGATGGGACTTGGTATGCAGTTATTGATTTAGCCAATGCTTTTTTTTTGCTTTTTGGAGGGGAAAAACCTAAGATCACACAGCTAGTAACTGTCAAATGTCTGAGGCCAGATTTGAACTCAGGTCCTCCAGACTCCAGGGCCAGTGCTCTATTCACTGAGACACCTATCTGCCCCTAGCCAATACTTTCTTTACCATCACAGTACACTCTAGATAATGGGACCATTTTGCTCTCACTTGGCAGGGAAGAAAATATACTTTCACCCATTTGCCACAAGGATATCCTCATAGCCCTACTATTTGTCATAGGATTGTGGCTGAACATTTGGATGAATTAAAGCTAACTGGTGTACAGTTTACCCACTACATAGATGATATTTTGATACAAGGAAAAAATGTAAAAGAAGTGGAGAAAAGTTTGACTCTTTTAATTCAACATACGAAAAGCAAAGGGTGAGAACTTAAACCTGTAAAGATTTCAGCACCAGCTCAAAATGTAAAATTTGGGGGGATACAATGGGATAAGGGCTGTGAGAGCTTCTTCCAAAAGCCTGACAAAAGATTCAGGATTTTCCTATCCATACCAAAGAGAAAGAGGCCCAAAAAGTTTATAAGATTATTTGGATATTGGTGACATCACATTATGCATCTGGGACAGATTTTGAAACCCTTATACAAAGTTACTCAGAAGAAACATTAATTTGATTGGGGACTTGAGCAGACTAAATCTTTTGAAGAAGCCAAGGTTGCTAACCAATTGACCCTAGATTCCTGGCCTATGCAAAATGGCCTGGTGGAATTCCAAGTTATTGTACAGGATGATTATGCAAACTGGAGTTTATGGCAGAAACAACAAAGCCAAAATGTACCCTTAGAATTTTGGTCTAGGAAACTTCCTTCATCTGGAATTCAATATACACCTGCAAAACTCTAGATCTCATAAGTCTATAATATGGAAGCCCAATGCATATTCAAAGTGACAAAGGGTCACATTTCAAAGGTAATGAAATGAAAAGATGTTTTATATTAAACAATATAGGATGGATATATCATATTCCATATTATCCACAAGCATCTGGGTTAATTGAAAGAATGAATGGATTGTTGAAAGAACAGTTAAGGAAGTTGTAATAATTTGTATCAACATTGGAAAGATAATTTGTTCAATGCTTTATGTAATTTGAGTAATAGACCACTGGGAGAAAGTACACCTCTAGCCAAAATGATGACCCCAAATCTTCAAATTAGAAAACAGCAGACACATAGGATCCCAAATATTGATTAATGGACTGTGAGGCAAGATGTCCTAGCACCATATCCAGGAACACCTGATTCAGCAGGATATGATTTACATTGTTTAGAGGACTTTTGGTTGGATAGAAAAGAAATAAGAAAAGTCTCTACTGGAATATGTATTAGAATCTCTAAAAATTATTTTGGATGGATATTAACTAAATCAGGTTTAACAGCTCAAAGAATACATGTATTGACTGGAGTAATGGATTCTAATTATCAAGGAGAAATTATTATGACATTCAAAAATTTGGGTGAAGAACCCATGCTGTTTTATAAAAATGATAGAATAGTTCAAGTGATCATTATTCCTTGTGAAACAATATGCCTTGAGAAAACTGTTCCTCCTTCTGAAATAACTATCAGAGGAACTGAAGTGTTTGGTTCTACTAATAGAGTAAACTTGGGAGCTAAAATATGGGTAAAGCAGAAGCCAGACAATGTTCCAAAGTTTGTGGAGATTATAGCACATGGGAAAGGCAATAATGTAACTGTTGTTTATTCAGGAGAAGATGATTACCAAATTGTATCCTTAACTCATATTTTACCATGAATGAGGCTATGATAGTGGGTTCATGTACTCCAGAAGCACAACTGATCCTATATTTGTTTCTTTTTGGCTTTTTGTTTATTGAATTTGTTTGTGAGATTTGTTTCCTGCAGGCTTAGTATCTTCCACCTGCAGATGCCTGATTGCTTAAACTGAATGCCACCCCCTGTCCATGATTGTGATGTGCCCGGTATTGACTGAGGGTCAGATGTCAGCTAAAGAACTGATGTCCCAAATGAGACCTGTTGGTCAGGGACAGCTCTATATCCAATTTCAGCTGGAAGTAGCTATGGAGAAGAAATCTTTGCCCCTTACCCCAATATTTTGAGCACCATTCATTCGAGGGTGGAAAGAAAGGGTGCTTGTGCCCAAGCCCCAACCCTAAGATATTGTTTTATATGCTTATTTTCTATTATCTGTTATATTGTTGCAAAGTTCTCTTGACACCAGTTACCCCACCAGTTACCCTTAAACCCTCATTAATCTATGTAATGAAATATATTGTTAATGTATTTTTGCTATGTAAGGGACAGTAAAGATCTTGGGGTTGAACATAATAGAAATGCATATTTTCCTTGCCCCTTTATAAGCCTAAGGGAATTTGAAGACCTTCCCTGATTTGAAGATATTCCCTCCCCCTCATAGGCTGAATGTAATCACAGAGCCTGTGGTAGGAGGAGTTTGCTGAAGAGTGGAGTAAGATCCACAGGAAGCCGGGAATCAGAGCAGCTAGACTGGAGGGAGGAGAGGACACATCTGAGGGAGACAGGCTCATTGAATAAATGTTGGTGTGTGGGAAGGCTAAAGGATGCTGTGGCTCTCTTTGCTATTATGGCTTAGTAACCTTTTTACAACTATGATGGAATCGGCTTACTGATTTTGGGATTTATTTTTCTAGTGTCTGAATAAATGTTTTGCTCCTGTTTTCTGTATGGAGAGTCTGTTATATTTTGCAATTAAGCACTATGCCAGCATATTTACAGTGGTTGTTAACATTGTGAATATTACTTTGGCACTACAGATATGCACCTCTAAATGGGGAAGACAGTATCGTTGGGATTTGGACCCCAAAAAGAAAAATCCCCTGGACTTTCCCATTTGGCCCAGGCCCCTGGCTCACCGGGGGTACCCTGCCCTTCCCAGTTAATCCTTTCATTGTGTACCTCATTGTATTCACCTCCCCCCCAGACTACCATTCTTCAATTCCATCTAGTCCCCTTCTCTGTTCCCAGACTACTTGGTCACTCTTAGATCACATCCAGAGCTTCCCACAGTCTCTCGTATAAAAGATTTATCTCCCCTCTGTTAAAGTGCTAAGTTTCCTTAAGAGTCTGGCCAATAGTACATATTTGTAAAATATTGCCCATCCCAACCAGTATTCTAATAAACTTTGTCTCTGGTTGAAAGAAAGCATGGGTCAAATTCACTTGAGGCAGGACCTGTGTCATTTGCCTTCAAATTCAGGGGTTACCAGCACCCACTAGACCTCACCAAACCCACCATTTGGAAATGTATCCTTTCTCAGGCCAATAACTGATTTCCTTACTCTTGGCAGTGTCCATAGATTCTCCCTGCTCATTCTCTAGATCATGAGAAGCTCCTTCTTCCTGAGAAAGATCTAGACCCATCCTCTGGAAGAGTTTTATACTTTTAGATAACTGTAACAATAACTATACTCCACCAACTCCCACTTATATGGCACCTTAAGATTTTCAAAGGTTTTTCCTCATAGTAATCCTTTAAGGGAGAAAGTATTTTATGGAAAAAGACCTTTCCATTTGGTGGCAGAAATATCAGCGTCAGCTGCCAGCTTTTCTCTTCCCTCTCAATGTCTCTAGTCCCTTTGAATCATTTATCTGAGCCTCAAGAGAACTTTCATACCTTCTCATTAGGATGATTTATGAATTGGGGAGAGGATAATGGGAATTCTAAAGGCAAACGGAAAGAGATTGCAAGAGTTTATCATTAGCCTCAAAAAAATGCAGCAAGAATTATTGATTATGGGCCTCCATCCCAGGATGGGCAAGGGTGAATAGAATTTAGTCACCCTAACTCAGGAATAAAGGACGAGGTAAGCAAGCTTGAGTCTGATGTTCTGACAAGCATGACAGTGAGTCTAGTGAAATGACAACAGAACTAGAAAGCCATGATTGTTGGGACAAGTAGTCTCCTAAAAAAACAGTGCTGCTTTCTGGAAGAAGTGGCAACAGAATGAACAGTGGGAACCAGATGGGACCTGTGGTGATGGAGAGCAGTAGACCAAGGGAGCCCTCGAGCCTTAACAAGAACTCGTGCTGGGCCCATGGAAATGGTAGAACAACACTGCTGTTCTAGTCTTGGAGTTCTTAAGCTGTGCTTGGGTGTGTGTGTGTGTGTGTGTGTGTGTGTGTGTGTGTGTGTGTGTGTGTGTTTGTGTGTGATGGACCTTTTTTGTGGTCTAGTAAAAGCTGTGGCCCTCTTCTTCTTCTTCTTCTTTTTTTTTTTTTTTGCTTTTTTGGAGGAGGGAAGGCCGAGCAATTGGGGTTAAGTGACTTGCCCAAGATCACATGGCTAGTAACTGTTAAGTGTTTGATGACAGATACAAACTCAGGTACTCCTGACTCCAGGGCTGGTGTTCTATTCACTGTGCCACCTAGCCTCCCCTGTGGTCCTCATCTTAGAAGTGTTTTTTTTTTACATTTTTAAATTTTTCTTTATTTTTTTAACTTTAAAATGTATTATTTTATTTACATTAACAACATTTTATGGAAAAATAGCATTGCTATTCTTTTTGTACACATATGATGAAGTTTACTCACTTTAGAATGCAAATTCCTTGAAGGCAAACATTGTTCTTTTCTTTTTTCAGTTAAATTTTATGTTCATTTTTAGTTTACATCATTCATTTCCACAAGATTTTGAATTACAAATTTTCTCCCCATCTTTCCTCTACCCACCACCCCGAAACAGTGATCCCACTAAATACCCCCTCCCCCAATCTGCTCTCTCCTATATCCTTCCACATACCCCCTCCGACTTTCCAATAGGGCAAGATAGATCTCTATGCCCCAGTGCCGGTATATCTTATTTCCCAGTTGCATGTAAAAAAATAATATGCATATTTTTAAAACTTTTGATTTTTAAACTTTGAATTCCAGATTCTTTCCCTTCCTCCCTCATCACCCACCCTTACTGGGAAGCCAAGCCATTCAATATACATTGTACATGTGAAGCTATGCAAAACATTTCCTTAATGGATATATTGTGAAAGACTAACTGTATTTCCCTCCATCCTATCCCGCCCCCCACTTGTTAGATTTTCTACTTTGACCGTGTCCCTTTTCAAAAGTGTGTGCTTTCAACTTCCCTCCCCTCCAACATACCATTCCCTCCATCATCCCCCCTCCCATTCCCTTCCCCCCTATTCTCCTCTAGGGTGAGATACCCTATTTAGTGTGTATGTCATTCCCTCCCTAATCCAAATTCAATAAGAGTGAGGTTGACAAATTCCCTTTTGCCTTCCTGTTCTTCCCCTCTATTGTAACAGTTTTCCTTTGCTTCTTCTATATGAGATAAATTACCCCATTCTGCCTCTCCTCATCTCCTCTCATTATATTTTATCACCTCTCAATTTCACCTTTTAAGTATCATCCCTTCCTATTCAATGGGTCCTGTGCCCTCTATCTTTGTATACCTGTACACATATATGCACACACTCACATATGTATTCATATGCCCAAATACCCTCCTATATAGACATATATATGTATGCATATATATCCATATATGTATGTGTATGCATATATACATTTATACTCCCTTCAACTATTCTCATACTGAGAAAAGTTTCATAAGTTACAATTAACATTTTCCATGTAGGAATGTAAATAGTTCAACTTTGATAAGTTCCTTATGATTTCTTTTCCCTGTTTACCTTCTCATGCTTTTCTTGCTTCTTGTATCTGAATGTCAGATTTTCTATTCAACTCTGTTTTTTTTTTTATCATGAATGCTTGAAAGTCCTCTATTCCATTGAATGACCATATTTCCCCCTGAAATATGATACTCAATTTTTTCTGGGTAGGTGATTCTTAGTTTTAATCCTAGCTTCTTTGACCTCCAGAATATCATATTACAAGCCCTCCGATCCCTCAGTGTAGAAGCTGCCAGATCTTGTGTTATCCTGATTGTGTTTCCACAATTTAAAAATTGTTTCTTCCTGGCTGCTTATAATATTTTCTCCTTGATCTGGGATCTCTGGAACCTGGCTATAATATTCCTAGGAGTTTTCTTTTGGGGATCTTTTTCAGGAGGTGATCAGTGGATTCTTTCAACATCTATTTTGCCCTCTGGTTCTAAAACATCGGGGCAATTTTCCTTGAGAATTTCTTGAAGGATGATTTCTAGGTTCTTTTTTTAATCATTGCTTTCAGGTAGTCCAATAATTTTTAAATTATCTCTCCTGGATCTATTTTCCAGTTCAGTGGTTTTCCCAATGAAATATTTCACATTGCCTTCTATTTTTTTCGTTTGTTTGTATCTGTTGAATAGTATCTTGATTTCTCATAAAGTCACTAACTTCTATTTGCTCCAGTCTAATTCTGAAGGAATTATTCTCTTCAGTGAGCTTTTAAGATTCTTTTTCCATCTTGCAAATTCGGCTTTTTAAGGCATTCTTCTCCTCATTGCCTTTTTGTGCCTCTTTTGCCATTTGAGTTAGTCTATTTTTTAAGGTGTTATTTTCTTCAGTCAGGTTGACTCTCTTTTCATGATTTTCTTGCATCATTCCCATTTCTTTTAGCAATTTTTCCTTTACTTCTCTTATTTGATTTTCAAAATCCTTCTTAAGCTCCTCTATGGCCTATAACCAGTTCATATTTTTCTTGGAAGGTTTTGATGCAGGAGTTCTGACTTCATTGTCTTCCTCCTGTTCCATGGTTTGATTCTTTTTATCCCCAAAATAGGAGTCTAAAGTCAGATTGCTGAGCTTGCTTTGCTTCATTTGCTTGCTCGTGTTGCCACTCAATTATTTGACTTTTGAGCTTTTTGTCACAGAGAGGGAAGCTTTGTCCCAAATTGCTGGGGTTTTCTCAGCAGCTGGAGCTATTAGTTCACTGCCCTCTCTGAAGCCTCCACATGCTCTGGCTCACTGGTCACACACCCCAGGATCTCCACCCCAGACATAATCCAGATTCAAGCAGGTTAAAGCAAGAGCAATTACCCATCAAACTGGTTGCTTGGTCCCCCTACAACCTGCAGGCCAGGAACTCTGAAACAGCCATGCAACTGTGGCTGCCATTGCCTCAGTGGCTTCTCCGTCTGGGGGCAAAGGCTGAACTGCACTCCTGGACTCCATGTTCCCAAAGTCCACTGACCTCTCCCTTTGTCTTTGGCATTTATGGGTTGATAATTCTGGAAAGTGCCACAGCTGCTGGTGATGCACTCTCCCAATGTCCCTCTAGTCATGGCTGTTTGGGGTGCCCTGAGGCTAAAACTTTGGGCTCACACAGGGCTGGGCTCACCTCCCAGAGCACTCCGCTGGCCCCTTCCTACTGGCCTGCCAGGCTGTCTTTAATGGGAGGTTAGTTTCTCTCTATCACTTTGTGGGTTCTGTAGCTCTAAAGTTTGTTTAGAGTCATTTTTACATGTATTGGAGGAGGTGGAAGTGTTAGCCACGTGAAAGTCCTGTATCTACTCTGCCATCTTGGCTCCACCCTAGATTTTTTAATGTATAAAATAAGTAGGGTCACAAATAAAACCAATCACATTGAAATCCCCTTCCTCTGTGGCCAATTTTTCTCTCTTTATAACCTCTTGGCCCTCCTGCTTCTGTATGAGGTTCTCCTTGTTTTAGAGTTTTTATTTGTCTCTTGGATATTTTCTTATATCCTTTAGAAAAATAGTTAATCCTCCCCCCAAAAGACATTTGAGACTAGAATGCATTCCTCCCATATTTTTACCTTTTCCTTTGTCAGGGATACCATTCTGTACTCACCACATGCAGAGAACAATGGATTCCCCATGTAAGAAACACAACCATGTTACAACCTCTTCAAAACTTCAATTTCCAATCCAATATGATTTTGAGAATCCATATTGTAGGCATCACATATTCAGAAGCAAAATCTCTTTTTTTTTCTGAAGCTCTAATAGCTCTTCTATGAAATGATCACCCTCTCCTTTGTTTATTGTTAATTGTTTACCTTTATTAAGACCCCAGCTAAAGTGTAAGCTTGTTGGGGATAAGGATTATGTATTGCTGTCTACTACAGTTCCTAGCACAAATCTTTGCACAATTTCAGGGAGTTGGTCAAGCTCAGTTCCTTCTTGAAAGGGGGAGGAGTGGGATAGGAAGACAGAAACAGCTGGAGTGACTGAGGGAGGCATAAGTACTGAACACCAGAAGAATTTTACCAACCCCTCTGTATAATTTTCTAGTTTACTCATGATTGCTGCATTCAAAAGTGGCAGAGATCTGGTGCATTTATAGAGGGAGAAGACTCCCTTTTTCCTTCTGAGAATAACATAGTGCAAACTCCAATTCTTGGGTACTACTCAAATCAGCCTGAACTCTTGGCAAGCCTGCCAATCTCTTAGATGAGGACACATGTGATGTGGCCTGCCTTGGATCAGAACAAAGAGACTCTGAAGGTTAGGTCACATACATTCTCATTACAAGCTTTACTTAGCACATTGCTTGGCATGAAATAGGCACTTTATAAATGTGTATTGATTGATTGATTACTAGAAAAATTCCCTGAGTGTGAGATGTTCCTCTATCCCTTAAAATTAAATAGATCATTATAATGTTCTATAAATGTTTGTTGAATTTTTAACCCAAGTTGGAAATATTCTCTAGGGAAAATTAAAAGTATTTAAATTATTCAATGCCTTCACCATTTGCCTCTAACATTTAAAATACATGAAGAATAAACAAATTTGCATTTAGCATTTCTCTCCTAATAATAACTTACTTGAATAGAATGCTATAAGGTTTTTCAAATGCTTTCCTCACAGCAAATCTATATTTGAGAGCTGTTTGAAGGGTCCATAGGAATAATTTAAAAGGGGAAATTGATCATTCTTCAATCTCATTATTTCCTCCATTACCATCAATTGCCTTCTAAGTGACTCTTTTATGATCAGTGAACTGTCACACCCAGAGAAGAAAGAAACATGCTGAACATGGAACTTGTCCTAGTGAGACTTAAAACATCATTTTTGTAGCCTGCCAAGGTCTCAGGAGAAGTAGAAAAGGAACCACATTACTGGGGTTCCTTGGGTTTGGGTCTTGAATTGGATCTCTACCAGCTATCAGATGCCTGTGGTCTTTTATTAGCTCATTGGGGGTTAAGTGGCATTTCCCTTAGGGCTCACAAGCATTTTACTATCAAACAGAAATCACTAGCTTCCTTTTTATTTTTTAAAGACCCATCTCTGATGCTTTTGAGTGATATTTCAATTTTCTAGTTCCTACAGATTCTAGGGTAGTGATTGACTAGATCATATTGCTCATCCTTCTTATCTCTCTGGGATATAGAAATCTCTTACCTGTGGGAAACAAGAGTGCAAAACAAAACCAAAAATCAAACAAAATTAAATTTAAAAAGCTTAATTCCACTTGGATGAGACAAGTATTATCTATGAAATTATAATTTTGGGAACAAGGAGATCATTATAGAATTTTAGGAATGTAAAACAAAATAGTGGAAAACCATCCATTATGTAGATAAGCAGGAAAATAAACCTTTAGTAGGAGCTGAACTCTGTCCTAATAGAGCATCTTAAGGAATTGTCTTCCTGTCTAAACAGAGCAGAGGTTCTTAACTGGGAGTCTGGGAAATTGAGTGGGGGATATAAAGGGGGAGTTAATAGCTGTAGCATAACTTCATAATCTCGTGTATTTTATTTGTCTGAAAATATTCTGAGAAATGTTCCATAGGCTTCATCAGACTGCCAGGGGGGTCTAAGGAACCCAAAAGATTAAAGAGAAATGCAATAGAGTCTTCAAAGAGCATTGTACTTTCCTTTTCAGGTCCTAGCAATAGAGTCTGCTCATAACAAACTTCAGGCATCATTTGAAATTTATTCAAATCTTAACAAATGTGTCCTCATATGTGTAATATAAAAGGCCATAGCAACTACAAATAAGGCATGTTGGAATGCACTGAGGCAACTATTATCTAGCTGTCCCTAATGTACATCCCAGAAGTAGAAATCGTAGGTATTTGAATTCCCATTTTACAGATGCTGATGCTGAGGCTTAGAGTCTTGAAGTGAATTACATAAGGTACGATCTAGTAAGAACCAGTATTTGATTCTACATCCTCTCAGCTTAGATTTGGAGTGAGGAGATATGAGTTGAAGACCTTGTTCTGCCTTATTGTTAGTGTGATTTTGGGTATATCATTTAGCTACTCTGGGACTCAGTTTCCTCCTCTATAAAATGAGGGGATTATACTATATGGTTTCTGATGTTTCTTCCAACTCTAGAACTATGATCCTACAATACTGTGAACTTCAAGTCCAGGACTCTTTCCATGCCCACATCACTTTTCTAGAATATTATTATTAAGGTTTAAAAGGATTTGGCTTTTTTATATCATCTACCTTTTCTCTATATCCCTTCCTCTTCCTCCCTTCTACTATAAAGCCATCTCTTATGACAAAAATTATTTTTAAGAGGAAGGAAAAAAATCAACAAAATTATTCAAAAACCTCAAAAAATTGGTATCATATGCAATGTTTCACCCTTGTGAACTCTTGACCTCTGCAAAGAAGTTAAGTGGGGAGAGAGATCTCATATCATTTCTTTGGAACTATGCCTTGTTCTTTGTAATTACACAGCATTTGTTTCCAATTATCTTATGGATGTTCTTTTCATTAACGTGGTTTTAGTCATTATACATATTATTTTTCCCATCTCTGCTCATTTTACTTTGCATCAGTTCAAGGAAGTCTTTCCATGATTCTCTATATTCATTTTGTTGTTTCTTATAGGATAGAAATATTCTGTTGCATTCATATGCCATAATTTTTTTAGTTTTCCCCAATGAATGGACATTTATTTTGTTTCCAGTTTTTTCCTATGACAAAAAAGTGCTTCTATAAATATATAAAGGCTTTCTTTTTGTCAATTATTTACTTAGACCATATGTCTAGTAATGGAATCTCTAGAAATTTTAGTCACGTTATAGGAATTGTAATGGAAATGCAAATTTAAAGATCTTCCCTTCCCCTAGCTTAAGTGTACCTGGAGCCTGTGGTGGGAGGCTTGTTTTTCATGAAAGCCCACACCTTGATGCTGTGTGATTGGGCAGTGGGTCAAGAGGGTTGTTACATTCTCTGACCCAGGAGAAGGCTATATAATCCCTGATGTGAGACTTTGTTTTGGGGCTCACTTTGAGAAGTGTTGTGTGATTTGACCAGACAAGACTCTGGGTAGCTGTTGGGAGCTCCCCAGCTGTGAAAACCCAGATGTTGATGCTTCCCTCTGGTAACTGTGATTAGGTATGGAAGTATGTAATGGTCAGACACTTTGGAAGCCTGTCTGCTTGATCTGTTTCTCTGTCTTTTAAGTTCTGTCTGTATACTCTGAAGTTTGGGGTGCTGACCTTTTCCCCCTGAACTAGGTAAATGATATGTTTGATTGATTAAAGTAAGCTTGTTAACCCATTTTGAGTTGCTTTCCTTTAGCAAAGCAAATCTAAGAACCTGTGTTGGAAGCCACCCTGGGGATGCTGGGGTGCTTGCCGCTATAGTCACCTTCTTTGTATAATTCCAAAGTTCTCTCTAGAACATTTGTACCAATTCACAGTTCAATCAATAATACACTAGTGTGCCAATCTTTCCATGAAACCCTGACAATAACTACTTTTATCTTTTGTCATATTTTTCCAATTTTCTGGGTATAAAGTAAAACTTCAGAGTTGTTTTGATTTGCATTCTACTATTAGTTATTTGAGCAATCCTTTCATAAAATTGTTAATAATGTTCAACTTTTCTTTTGAGAAATGTTTACATGTATCTTTTGACCACTTTGCTATTAAGGAATGGCTTTTTTAAAATGTCCTCTTGATATCCTTCTCTCCCCTATTTTTCAGCAAATCTGACTCTCTACAACAACTGTTTCCCTTCTCCCCACTCTCCCTAATCCATCTCTCTTGTCTCCAATCCATTTTCTACAAAATTGCCAAAGTAATATTCCTAAAGTCAATTTTGCTTATGACATTTCTCTGCTCAATTAACTCTCTTGGCTCCCTCTAGCCTCTAGGATCAAATGAAGACTCCGTTGTTTGGCACTTAAAGTGGTTTCCAAACTACCTATCCAGGCTTACTAGTCATGAGTCTCTTCCATAGTCTCTAAAGTTCACTCAAACTGGTCTGTTTGCTGTTTTTCTCATGTAACATCTAATCTCCTTTCTCTGTTCATTTGAACATTCTGAGAATGCTTTTCCCTCCTTACTTCTACCTCTTAGAATCCCTTTTCCTTTAAAGTTCAGTTTAATATCTCTCTCCTATATGAAAGTTTGCTATTTAAAAAAAATCCCTCACAGTCCAAGAAGAGGCTGAGACTCTAAACCTTTCTGCTGACCTCTCCATCACTCCTAACTTGTGTAGTATCATTGCTCTGTGGTAAATCTAGTGACGACTCTTCAGTTCACTTATTCCATTAAACAACTATTTTACAAGGGAAAAAAAAGAGAAAGCCAGCTAATCTCCTAATATTCTCATTTTAAAAATGCCCTCAGCTGCTTGGGACTGAGGGGAATAACAAGTTTAACATGTAAATCATGCCTTCATAGTTATATCTGATATCTATATTTAGATCTAGATCTATAGATAACATATATATATATATATATGAAGGTGATACTATGACTGCAGATAAAGATTTTCTTCCTTCCTTTCTTTCTTCCTTCCTTCCTTCCTCTATATCTATTGATATAGATATATAGACATTTAAGGTGTTTACCACTGTGATGGAGGAGATTCCACACAAAATCCAAGTTGAAGAGAACATTGGGTTGATCCTCAGTGTCCTACTTATTGGTAGACATGGGCAAGATTCCTACAAGATGGGCTGATATGGATCAGTTGTTACATGTATTACTGGGTAGACCTTCTAAATCTATAAGATCACACTTTGGTATATTTAAGTATAAATCACTTCATATACATTGTCTCATTTGGTTTTCAAAATAACCCCATATTGTAGTGACTACAGATATTTTTATCCCAATTTTATAGCTGAGAAAACCAAAACTAAGACACTTGTTAGTTGATATGACAACTAAATTGGTAGAGAGAGCCACAAGTCTTTTGACTCAAAACCATGTGTTTGTTTTGTTTTATTTTGTTTTCCCACTAACCCTTTCACTAAGTTTGGGACTAATTGGAATAAAAATCACAATATACAATGCATGCTCCTTAAAATTTCTTCATTGGGGGTCATTGTGAATTTTCAAAAGCTCTACCAGTAGAATACAAGCTTTGGCACTTTTTACTAAATTCAAAACTTTTCTAGTATGGACTTGGCAACTTCATATGTATAGATCTGCTCTCTGAATATAGTCTTTGTAATAGGGATGGTTGTAACCAGAACATTGGACAATGTATTATATAATTGATGGGGAATTTATTTGACCAAAGCAATGGTGAAGAGATACTATGTGGAATAATAGACAGAGGGCCTGACAAGTGTCTAAAAGACCTGGGTTTAGGAGTTCTTGCATAGCATGAAGGACCAAATATACTTGGCAATGTTGTTTTAACTTCTATACTTCTTGGCTCCTGCTCAGAATACATGGAAACTTCATTATATAACACCACCCAGCATGTTCTCAACAGCTCCCCTTGTGAGCAAACAGTTCACAAAACTCAAGAAACAAACACTTTTTATAGGTCAAAGCAAATAAATAGAACTCATTTTGGAGGTCATGAAAATATTGATAGTGTAGACACTTGTATAATCTGACTCCCTTACAGACATATACTAGGAAGGGCTCACAGCAGTTGCAATTTTTATAAAGAATCATAGTTTGTCAATATATGGCACCCATTGCAGCTCTCTGGAACTCTTGGAAAGCAGCCATCTGTTCTGGTCATCATTTCTTTTAGCTCTCTCCAGCTCCTAGGAGGTGATATTGCTGTCCCCCTTTCACTAGACCTTTGGTTGTCTGGGGAGGCCAAGTTCTCTGATGTGGTCCCTATTTCAATGCTATAGAAAGAGTGGTTTTTATAGATTTTTGTTGGGACAAGAGATACAGCATCATTCTGTTGCAGTTTAAATGTAGTGCTGAGCCATGGAAAATTCATACATATTCTTTACCTCATCATGCAGTTCCTATTGAATTGCACACAGAAATTTCTTAGTAGTCAGTTTATTTTCACATTTAACCTGTAGTGGTAATAAGACTATTATATTTGAATTTCCTTTTCTCCAAACTCCCAGACTATATGTTTTTTATTCATGTCAATATTTTTCATCAGTCTAGAAGCTTGATAATCACCCTTCTACTTCCTTATTAATAATTTTTAGAAGTCTCTTTAGGATAAACTGGTTAGGAAGATTAAAATTATATGAGACTATTCCATGGATATCCAGATTAGGGAAATGGACAAGGAAAAGAAAAACTGGTATTACCATGTATCAAGAAGAAAGCAGTTTTTAATCCATCCATCCATCCATCCACATTGTTACCCATAATATATATGTTTAGATATCCATATGTTAAACATATATTTACATAATATATGTTTATATAATATATACCTAATATGTCATTTATTGTATATAACATGTAATTTATTATATATAAAATTTCTTATATATAATTTATACTTATTTATATTAATAATAGCAATGCTATTAAAAAGCATTACATTTGGTCTTACATCTCTATGCCTTGATCCATCTGAAAAGACTTATTTATTTTATGATATTTCTTCCCCTTTTTCTCAATTACCTTGTTTCCTGGTATTATAATTTCTCTATACTTTAAAATCACTCAATAACTCACTCTTTTCATTCCAGCATCTTGGCTTTTTTCATTAACCATTTTCCATCACCAGTTCCTGAATTCATGCCCATTTTCATACTTAGAACACCTTCCCCAGCCCTTAACCTTCCCAGACTGGCTCCAACAAGGCCCTGGGAGGAAACGGAAAGAAAAATCGCTGCACATTATTCTAGAAGAACATACTTCACTAAGACCATTGCTTAATAGTGGCTTATTCAAGGAAGTGGAAGTATATTCCAAGATGGGAATTGTTTTCTTTCTTTGGTATCCTTGGAATACTTAAAGTGTGAATGAATTCACACAAAAAATTGTCTTGTGAGTATTTTTTCTCCCAGAGTTTCTTTTATACTTTATGGAGGGTCTGGGGCAGGAAGAGATTGGTTCCTACTCCAACCTACTTGATATGATCATAGAAACCAAGGGGCAAATAACAAAAGTGATGAGCTGCCAAAATGTTCCACTAAGTGTGAAAACATGCCTATGCCCTGTTATCCTTTTCTAAAATATGAAAAAATTTACCTGACTAAAGGGAAGGGGATGCTGGGTGGTGTCTAGCTGAAGGCTGGCCATATCCCTAGTGTCTTTTCAAAAGTAAAACCTATGTGTCCTAGAGATTATCTCAATATCAGTATACTCACACTCTGTGCTCACTCATGGATCCTCTGCTGGAAAATATTCCCCAAATTGGAGGGGCAGGGGCCATGGTTATCATTCTTAGTATGTCAAAACTCAAAGTAAAACTTGCTTTGCTAATCAAAGGTCATTGATAGTAAGCAACAAAACATATAGTGAAAAAATAATTACTTTTCTCCCCTTCATGCCATTCTCTGTTCCAGTAAACATGGCCTACTTCTGGGATGGAGGAATGATAAGGATACAGAGGTAAATTTGGGCTATATAAAAATAAAGATAGCAATACAATGTATAGGGCCAGGAAAAGCATTTAAGCTCACTGGGCCTCAGTCTCCTCACTGATAAAATATAGATTGCTTCTAAGATCCCTCCCAATTCCATCTATGTTAAAATATGAACATCTACTCATATTTTCCCATTGACCCTGGTCCTACTTAGCATCTACGTAGCATCTAACTAATTCATAAGCCAAGCATTTGAAGCCTCTGCAAACTGGCTCAAACCTATCTTTCAAGCTTTAGTTTACTTTTCTCAAATGTCATTGATAGCAAGCAACAAAGCATATAGAGAAGAAGTGATTACTTTTCTCCCCTTCATGCCATTCTCCATTCCAGTAAACCTGGCCTACTACTGTGGAGGGGGAATGATAAGGATACAGATGTTAATTTGGGCTTTATAAAAATAAAGACAGCAGTACAATTTTATTTTTAAAAAAACTGACCTACTGTTTCCTGTACGCAATATTACATCTCCTAGTTCCATTCTTAAAAAAGTTTTATTAATTTGTTCCATTTTTACTTTATAAACATTTACAGATTATTCACACTCCATGAGAGATCTCACCTAGCAGAGTAAAACAATCAACTAAAATTAGTAATACAGTGACCTTATAGGAAAGTGTACTTTACATCTGTATTGATTTCCCACCTATTTTAAGTTATTTTTAAATACACAAAATACAGCTATCTTTTCCTTTCACCTATTTAATTGCAAAAAATAGAAAAGAAAAAACAAATTCCTTATAACAAATTTGTAGTCACTGGCTGTATCTCATGAATGTATGTATGTATGTATATACATACCCCTATATATATGTGTGTATGTATACATATATACAAAATAATACATAGATATACGTATACACATAAACATATATGTATGCATATACTTATTTATATATATATATATGTGGGTATGTAATTTATGTGTATATGTGTATGAGATATTTGTACAACACTTTTTTTAAATTTTTTTTTTTTTAAAGCAATTGGGATTAAGTAACTTGCTCAAGGTTACACGGCTAGTCATTATTTATGCGTGGGTGCTCATTTTCTGAGGCCGGATCTGATCTCGGGTCATCCCAACTCCGAGGCCGGCGCTCTTACTCACTGCGCCACCTAACCGCCCCTTTAGGGCAATTGGGGTTAAGTAACTTGCCCAAGGTTACACGGCTAGGTTTTTGTTTGTATGGATTAAGTGTCGGAGGCTGGCTCCGAACTCAGGTCCTTCTGATTCCAGGGCTGGCGCTCTATTCACTGTGCCACCTAGCCGCCCCTACAACACTTCTAAAGAACTATAAATGCTAACTATAATAAGGTATGTAGACAAATACATATGTGTTAGTGTGTATTTCATTTTGCAACCTAGATTTATCACTGTCCTGTCAGGAGGTGAATATTATGCATTATTAGTCTTAAAGTATAAAGGATGGTCATTATGTTGGTCAGCTTTCTTCTAGCTTTCAAAGTTCTTTGTTTTTGTTGTTATTGAATAAATTGTTTTCTCATTTCTGCTCATTTTATTCTTCATTAGCTTACAAGAGTCTTCTAAATTGCTTATTTTATAGTATCTATTTTAGAGTATAGATCATTCTTTGTTTATTTAACTCTATAGCAATTAATATAAGCCCTTTCATATCTTTTTGAAATCATCTATATCTTTATAATACATTTGTTTCTTACAGTATAATAGTATTCCATGATATTCATATAACACAACTTATTCAGCAATTCCTCAATTATTCTATATCTTCCTATTTCCATTTTGCTACCATTGCTTTTATAATATACTAATAATTAATAAACATAAAATGAAATAAAATATAATCACAATCCACTTTTGTTCCTTTGCATATAAGGTCCCCTTATATCTAGACTGTACCTCATCCCATAAAATCCCTACTTTCTCAGGTACCACTTTCTACATGAGGGCTTTGCTCATTCTCTGATAATTATGACTATATTTCTCTTCAAAATAATGTTTTGAACACCAGCTTCAACACCTCCCCTGTGGATACTATAGATATCATTACTGCATCTCCAAAGCCTCTAGAATCCTGAGGTTTTGCCAATTTAACTGTTGTTCTTACAAGACTGTTTTGTTTTTTTTTTTTATAAAGCAATTGGGGTTAAGTAACTTGCTCAAGGTTACATGGCTAGTCATTATTTGTGTGTGGGTGCTCATTTTCCAAGGCCGGATTCGATCCCGAGTCATCCCAACTCCGAGGCCAGCACTCTTACTCACTGTGCCACGTAGCCGCCCCTCTTACAAGACTGTTAGCAATGAAGCCTAGACAGAGACTATGAAAGGACAGGGAAAAGGAATTTATTCCCTTAGAAAGCTGAATTTAACTCATATTGAGAATAAGTAATAAGATTCTTCAGAGAACTTCAATATGATTTGGGTACCTATGACACTTCCAGAATTGAGAAGTCAAGATTAACAGTGATCCACAGTCTTATAATTCACCATCTTTGCCAGCTTTTAAGAGGGTCAGCCAGTTCAGAAATGGTGAATTGGTGAATGGTAAAGATGATGAATTGATTTATCTCACTGCTAAAACATTGGAAATAATTATATCTTTATCTTATTTTTGGTTATATTGTTAATAATTTGTATAGTCAGTAACTTTTGATTTTATTTAAGACTAGAAGATTAGAGTTAAATGGCAATAAAGCTAAGAGATGGCTATCTTCTTTTGGGATAAGAGATTTAACAATAAATGAATGAGTATTTATTAAGCACTTATATGTGCCAGGTATCAAGCTAGGTTTTGGGGATACAAAAATTTATCCACTTAACAAAATGACATTTAATAAAATGGGGGCAGAAGTTCATAACTAATTGATTAATTTAAAAAGTAAATATTGTAGTTCAGTAATAAAAGAAATATAAAAACCTTATTTTAGAATTTAGCATGTGAATGAATATCATGCTGACAAATAGCAGGGATCTCCTCAGGGAGACTATATAGGAGTGTGATTGATCTCTAAACCCAGTTTTCTTTGTAGATATTTTGTGTTTGCTCATTCCCATAGACATTACAGCCTCATCAGTAAAAAATAATCTCCCAGAAGGGAGGGTATGTACTGTTTTATCTCTATATCCCTAGATCATAGCACAATGGGTTGCACATAACAGACACTTAACATTTGTTGAGTTGAATTTCTAAAAAATGCTTTCAAATATTTTTGTAACCTTAAAATTTTTAAACATTGTAAATACTTCAAAATCCCTTCATATCCCTATAAAGGCAGGATAAAGACAATCCATATACAAGAATAAAGAGTGAAACCTTGCTAGAACACTGTCCTTAGGGTCCATGTGATGGGGCCACCATATAGGAGAACTTGCTTTATAAATAAACTGGTATCGTTTAAAAATAGTACTTTTGTAGTTAAACCTCTATAAAAGGATCTCTGATATATTTGGTTTACACAATCTTTTGCTGTTTGGAAAATGATGTTAAATTTAGGGGAATTGGAGCATGCTGTAGACTATCTGGATAGGAAGGAGTAGCTATAGATGAGTAGTTCAGGAAACTGACCACAAACTTAGAAGGGGGCACAATATGATAGTGACAGAAGATGATGATTTTGCATACATATGCTAAAGTCATTTCTGTGTCTAAAACAGAGTGATAAGACTTTTTTTCTCTAGCCTTAATGATAATTTCATCCTTTGAAAGGCAGAGGAAGCAATGAAGAGAAATTGCATTCTGAATCTGGAATTAATTCTCAATAACAAGAAGGCACTAGCTGTTGGGATGCAAATCATGAGAACCATGTGGAAAGAAGTGACCACTGCATCATGGACTTTGTGAAAGATGAGAAGAAAGCAGAATATGCCATGCATTTTGTTTAGAGGCAAAAAAATTTCAATATATTCAGAGGTAAGATATCATGGACTAAGATTCTATAGGGGGTGTGTGGCTAGGTGGTACAGTGAATAGAGCACTGGCCCTGGAGTCAGAAGGACCTGGTTTCAAATCTGGCCTCAGACACTTAACACAAAACTAGAAGTGTGACCTTGGGCAAGTCACTTACCCCTAATTGCCCTCCAAAAATAATTTTAAAAAAAGATTCTATAGGAAATACCAACATAGGATGAGATGGAAAAAATTTTAAGGATGAATATCTGAAAAACAAAAAAAGAAATAGTCCTGATATGGAAGAGACCAAAGTGGATGTTCAGAGAAATTTTCAACCAATTTGGGTTTAAAAAATACATGTTCAGTAGATGGAACTAGGGGTAGGTGATGAAGGTGAACACAAAAGCATGGCACACTCTGGTAAGATTGTCAAGAATGCTAAAACTCACAATAAGCTGAGAATGGCAAGAAAAACTAACAACAGAAAAAATGAATTGTATTAGAGTGAGAATAAGGTGATAGAAAGCTGACCTCAACAAGGAAGACCTGCATTCAACTTCCACTTCTAACATATACTAGTTTTGTGGCTAGTTAGCCACATTAGCAAGTCCTTTAGCATCTCTGCACTCCAAAATGGGTGGCTGGGTTTCAAATTGCTCTTCAGAATAGTTGTATCAGTGCACAACTCCACCAACAATGAACTAACATTCCAATTTTCCCACATCCTTTCCAACATTAATCATTTTCTTTTTTTTTTGTAACATTACCCAATCTGATAGGTGTAAGGTGGTACCTCAGAGTTGTTTTACTTTGCATTTCTCTAATCAAAAGTGATTTAGAACACTTCTTCGAATTCCTGTAAATAACTTTGATTCCTTTATCTCAAAACTGCCTGTTCATGTCTTTTGACCATTTTTCTATTGGGGAATGGCTTGAATTCTTATCAGATACATTGTAAATATAGTTTTTCAGCTTTCTGCTTTCCTTCTAATTCTATTTGCATTGGTTTTGTTTGTGTAAAAGTTTTTTAATTTAATATAATCAAAATTGTCTATTTTACATTATGTAATGTTCTCTATCTCTTGTTTGGTCATGAACCTGTAACTCACTGGACTTCTTTAAGAATTTGGATGCTATACCAATTGGTGCATTTATGTTTAGTATTGATAATACTTCATTGTCTATGGTATTTTTTTTAGCACTATGCAGTTTCCTTTCTTATCTCTTTTAATGAGGTCTATTTTTGCCTTTTTTTTTTGTCTGAAATCAGGATTCGTACCCCTGCCTTTTTTTTACTGCAGTTGAATTGATTCTGCTCCAGGATCTTACCTTTCTTTTGTGGGTGTGTCTCTGATTCAAGGGTTCTTCTTGTAAACAACATATTGTAGGATTCTGGTTTTTGGTCCACTCTACTATTCACTTCCTTTTTATGGAAGAGTTCATCCTATTCACATTCACAGTTATGATTACTATGTATTTCCTGTCATCTCATTTTTCCTCCTGTTTGTCCTCTCTCCTCTTTCACCCCCTCCCTCCTTGACAATGTTTTGCTTCTGTCTACCGCCTCTCCCAGTCTACTCTGTCTTTTGTCAGTCTTCCCCTCCCCCATTTTACTTAATCTCCTCCCTTCCTCCTTCCCTGTCTTGTAGGATAGATTTCTATATTCAACTGGTTGTGTATACTATTCCCTTTTTGAGTCAATATTCATGAAAGTAAGGTTCAAGCAATGCACATCACCCATCTTCTCACATATATTAATACAATAACTTCCTAATGTAATTCCCTGCTTCTATTTTCCTATCTTCTCCAATCTATCCTCCTCATAGCAGTCAAATGGATATTCTCAAAATACATATCTGAACATCTCATTCCAAAGTGATATATAATATATAGTATTATAATATAACAAATAATTATAACATATGATACATAATCACAATGAATGTACATCATAACATATAGTTATGTATATTGTATTATATGTGTATATTTTATGGTGTACATATGATATATACCTATATTGCTATATATTACATATGTTATATATGTATATTATATTTAAGGGGTTAAAAAGGTAAAATTTGAGAAAAATTGGGATTTTCTAATGGAGAGATACGGGGTAGATAAGGACAGTGGAAAGATAAAAGGAGTACATTTTTCTTCAATTTCCTCATCTGTAAAATGTGGGATTTGAACAAAGGTCTGTTTCAGCTTTAGAGCTACCACACTATATAACTGAAACTACAGTTTGAGAAGAACATAAATTTGGGAAAATAATTAGGTTACTCTGCCTGAAGCATAGCGAAAGATGAGTGTAATTGGTTGGTAAAGAGCAATCTGATGAATAGTATAAAACTGTGGAGCCATTTTAGGGTCCAAGTCTGGGAAATATCTAGTAATATAGTGTATTTTTGCTTGAGGGAACTCATTCTTGTTTTTATGGACTAACCATAGTAGATAGAAGGAAGAGTCTAAAAAGAAGAGAGAAAATAAGACTCTAGGTACGAGATAACTAATTCTCTGACTATAGGTATAGAGATTAGGTATAGTCAAAATATTACAGTATAAAAGTCAAAAGATTTGACAATGAATTATATATGAGGGCCAAAGAATTATCCTTTTTTCAAATTAAACTACCAGGGAAGACTGCAAAATACACAGGGAAAGTGTTAACCCCATAGGATCTTGGAGAGAGACAAGAGGGCAAAACAAAATATTACTTCACCGTGTTTCCCTGTATTTGCAAGAGGGTGCCCAAGTGACTATCCACTAAAAAAAGAAATTGTGGAAAGGATATGTCGCATATTGAATAAATGAATTTATAGTTCTGATGCTTAGATGGGTCTTTCTGTTATTGACTCAGGGAGGATATTCTCACTATTGAGGTAGAGCATTACAAAATAATAATAAAGACTTTATTTCTAAATCTTGGAGGCAATTTGGAGGTAATCTGGTCCAGTAGTAAATGCAAATAGGAATGGGACCATGAATTCACAATAAAGATCCCCGTGGTTAACATTTTGACTTTGTTTCAAAATGAAATGTTGTCTATGTGTTACTGAATTTTCTATTTGTTTTATTAAATACTTCCCAATTATACATACATATATATGTATACATATGTATATGTATACATATATATGTGTGTATATATATATAGCATTTTGGAGAGGAAGGCAGGGCAATTGGGGTTAAGTGACTTGCCCAAGGTCACATGGCTAGTAAGCATTAAGTGTCTGAAGTCAGATTTAAACTCAGGTCCTCTCCACTCCAGGGCTGGTACTCTATTCACTGTGCCACCTAGTTGCTTCCCACCCCCAATTACATTTTAATGTAATTCAGGCTGGACTCAGGAGTGTTGTAGCCTATGTTTTGACACCTTAGATCTAGCCCAGCTCCCTCTTTTTATGGATAAAGAAACTGGGGCTCAGGGATTATAACTTGATCAGTGTCACATAGCTAGTTAGTGACAGAACAAAGATGAACATTGAAGTCTGATGATTCTTTCCCTGTCCTGTATTATTTTTTCACCATTTCATACCATTACATGAGACCTGAAGACTGCTTCATTCTGTAATATTAAATCACAAACAAATACATGGTTTCTGAATCAGCAGAACCCGGACTATTAATAATAATAAATGACTTTTTTGTTTCCCAACAATAAATAATGATACAGAGGCATACACAACTCTATGTGTATACACATACACAACTCTATGTGTATAAGAGCCTGGCAAATTCCAAACATCCAGTCCCATTTCCACAGCACATGGCACTTATTAGAGACGATGCATTTCCCCTGGCGCACAGACAAACCATTTTTAAATACAAACATGGAATGTTTTCCATAATATATGCAGAGTGGGATTGGCCCATTGGTTTAGAATGACATCAGTCATTCCTAGACCAAGAAGAAGGAGGTTAAGAATCATTGCATGCCAAGAGAAAAAAAAAGTAGGCTTTGTGAAATCTGAAGAACTCATCCACTGTGGCTACAGCTGGAGTGGAATCTTTAAGCATTTCGGCATGAACATGGTTTTAATAGGCACAGACAAAGGACTAGGAAATATGCCTTTCATTGGTATAAAGGATTATGGGATCTTAGGATCATAGAATTTGAGCTGTAAGGGAACCCTTCCTTTTAGAGATGAGAAATCTGAAGTCCAGAGGGGTTGCTTAGAGTATTATAGCTATTAAATATCTGAGGCAGAATTCGAGCCATAGTCTTCTGGACTTTCTACATCTAATACTTTATCCACTAATACACTAATCTGTATCATTTAATTTTTATCATTTAGCCCAACAATAAGATTTTATACTATTCAAGACACAATCACCAGGAAGTCTCCTTATGCAGAAACAAATGCTCAAAACCAATATGATGCTTATTATTTTCAGATACACTACTCTTTCCATATCAATAATGGTTTTGATCAACAGATTTAAATAAAGGTTATGCTACTGTGATTTGGAGGGTTGGGCAGGTGGTTTTTGTCAGTGTGAGGTGCTTCCCTCTTCCCTGCAGATCATCCACTTATTTATAATGTATAGACCATCTCTGTTCTCCATGGCACTGAAAGATTAAATGACATGCCCAGGGATATATAACTGAGGCATGTGAGAACAGAACTTGAACCCAGATCTTCTTAATTCTAAGGCTATCCCTTCATGTACTAGGCCATGCTGCTTTTCTGCATCAGGCTATTGGTGCACATGATCTTCCTATGCTTTCATATGCATCCTGGCAACAATAATTGTCTCCGACCAACAACTTTCCAGTGACTATTCTTCCTGTGTTTTGATGAGCTATACTTTTTCTCAGCCAAGTATTATTTACTAGAAAGAAAACAATCTAACAAGTCAGATGCTTTTCAGTCTCTTAGGAAGGAAAATGAGTCCAATGATTACAAAGTACTAGGTATCACACATATTAATAATGGAAGTAAGAAAAATCATTCAATGAAACAAATAGATCCCTTTCATCTGAATACTAAAAGAAGGCATTTCATAGATTCAGGGAGGGGAAGAGAGATTTTAGTGGAAATTAGTGTATGGAGGTAGAATTGTATACATTTTCCCTAGTAAAATTTCCTAATATTCTCCTTTCAGTGGAAAGAGAAAGACTATTATGCTCCTCCCCCCATTATGAACAAATAGCATGAAAATAGAGCAAAACAATCATGCCTTATAGAATGATCTCTCTACTTATGCTTTGAAAGCTCACATACACCCTTTTACTTAATGTTTAGAAGCAAAACAATGTCAATCCATGTCAAATGATGCTTTCTATAGTATGGGCGCACTGAAGGCAGGAATTCAGTGCTTTCCCTTATAATCATTATATTTTCATTTCATTATTATATATTATTTTATATATTCTCTATATACTTATATTCTATCTTTATACATTATTATTATATTTTAGTGAAAAGTCAAATCTAACGTTCATTTACCTCCATGGTAAATTAAAGGGCACAGAAAGATGAACCATGCTGATGTTTTTGTTTTGTTTCAAAAAGATTTATGGACTTGTGAAATTTGATTTAGTCTAGTGGCAACATCCACAATAGCTTTTCTTGTCTGTGTGTGATCATAGATTTTTGAAGTTTCAAAGACTAAAAACTATACATAGTGATGAAATATGCACAGTGTAGACAATTCATATTAATAAAAATGATGAATATGTATAGAATCAATGAACAAAAATTATATATTGAGAATAAGGCTAAGCAATGTCTTTTTACTTTTGGACCTTTGATTTCACTGGTATGGGGCATTTGGGGTATTCCTGGTGAGGAACTTATTCTACAATGTAGCTTTGTATCTTGCATGCAACCTGTAGTCTCAGAGAACTGACTGAGATGCTGAGAGCTAAAGTGACTTTTCCAGAGTCACATGGACAATATGCCTCAGAGGCAGAGACCCAAATCCAGGTCTTTCTGATTCCCAAATCAGTTCCCTTTTTCTAAACAGCATTTTACAAATTATAATTCTCTTCTAAAATGTAAGTTGAATTATAATTTCTATCAATAGTGGTTTCAACATTAAATTTCAGTTTGTGCCATTACCAGGACAACAAAGTTTTGATCAGAAGAATTCTAGTCAGTCAGAGCACATTAAACCTGGGATTCAAAGCTCAAGTGACCCCTCAGAGAGATAATTGTTGAGTCATTTGTAGTCCTTTACTATGACATTTTTGTGGTCTTCTTGGATCATTTTTATGACATAAAATTTTCTTTGCTCCTTCAAAAGATTTTTAATTTATTATATTAGAGAGGTTTCAATGTTTGCTATCTCTAAAGCCTTTATCATCAGCAAAGTGGTCAATATTCTGACAATGAGATTCTCATTACTACCTGTGTGGCCTTAGGCAAGTCAATTGAACTGCCTGGACCTCAGTTTTGTCATTGTTGAGTCATGTCTGACTCTTCCTGACCCCATTTGGGGTTTTCTTGGCAAAGATAATGGTGGTTTGACATTTTTTTCTCCAGATCATTTTATAGATAAGGAAACTGAAGCAAAAAGGGCTTAATGGATTGCCCAGTCACACAGCTAGTAAAAACCTGAGGGCATATTTGAACTCAGGAAAATGAGTCTTTGCCACATGCTCTATCCAATGTGCCACCTTTGCTAGGCCTCAGTTTACCATCTCTAAGTCCTAAGAAAGTCCTCCAAGAGTTAGATTTATAATTCTATGATCCTTCATGTTTGGCCAGTCCCTCTAGATGGCAGGCCTGGGGTATATACTATAGCAAGAGTCTTCTCAGTTTGGTGAGAACTGCCTTGTTTATGTTCTTTTGGCACGGATCAGAAGAAACCTGCAGTATCTCCAGATCAAAAGAACTAAATAGGAGAGAATTAAATAGGATAGATAAAATAGGTAATGCTCTATAGTTTCATATTGATACTATTGGGGTAGAGGTTATTTTATTTGAGCAGCAAGTGGAACAGCAAAGACTGTGTATGGCCACATTTCTGTGAATTGTAAACTGATTTTCTTGATTGTTTGTTGTTGTTGTTGTTGTTGTATTGTGTTTTTAAATCTATGGTAATATTATAGATGGGCACTCGGGACTTTGGGGTATATTTCTACTTGCAGTGTCCAGAGGCCTGTTCACTAAATGGGTGTTGCCTCACTCAAAGTGAGAACTTAAAAAGACCTTAGCTTAAAAGGGCCAGGGTCTCCAACTGCATCCTGGGCCATCTACAGTTGTCCTGATTAATATCTGGCCACTGGACCCAGATGACTCTGGAGGAAAAATTGAGGCTGGTGACTTTGAACAGCCCTCCTTCCCTCCAATCAAATTCAATTGTAAGTCTTGTTATCATCTCCCTAATGTCATGGTCTTCTTTGAGAACAAAGGACAAACCACAACCATCCCAGCTAACATATTTGTCTAAATGCTACTATAAATGCACATGGTCAAATCCTAATATTTCATTAGAAAACTAGATTACTTTTTACTTTTAACCTCAATAAGCTACTATCCTCAGCAGGTTCTGAGTGCTGAGCCTGTGGTATAATAGAAATATGCCTCAGATGCAGGGATATGCTGGTAAATGTTTAACAATTCAGCTGTTGAGAATAATTGTATACATAACATACTTTTAAGTTTAATCTCGATATTATTATGTTTTCCATCTATTTCTTAAGTTTGGACAATCAATGGAACAATAAATCAAGCCTTGATTTGTAATATTTACTTATTTAAAATGTAAATTCTCACACTGAAAATAACTAGCACTTTTGGTTAAAAAATAATTCCAGTACAATCCTCCATGTATATCCTGTGCTTATCAGTAGGCTAAAAAGCAGAGGTTCCTGACCTTAAGTTTGTGTCTCCTCATCTGTAAAATGAGCTGGAGAAGGAAATGGCAAATCATTCCAAGAAAACCCCAAATAGGGTCAGGAAAAGTCAGAAACAATTGAAACAACAGAACAACAAATATTTACTAGAAATGTGTGTGTATGTTTGTGTATCTGTTTCTCTCTAACTATATATAAACTATATATGTATTACAGCATAGTTATATCTAATGATATATAACTATATGTAAAATATATAATTATACATAACTATATGTAACTATATATATAATTATATTATAATTATATGTAATTATCTACATAGTCATATAAAATTCTAAATACTGTAGTGTTATATATATATATATTACACACAACATATATGTGTATCTATGTCTATGAAATATATAAATACACATACTTAGAAATATATAATACACACACCTATACATATATGTGTACGCATATACATGCATGCATATATGTATATACATATGTATGTATGTATATATGCATGTATATAAAATTTTCCAGTAGACCTGGAAGTTAAGTTTCATCCCCATTGAGGAAATATTGAATTCTGCTAAACATACTGATATATGAAGTGTTTTAGAATTATAGAAACTTCAAAACGGAGATAGAATATTGCACCATGACCTAGCATCATGCCACACATCACAAAAGCTTAAAAAATTTATCCAGAAGATTCCAAACTTTAGGAGGAAGTAGGTTCCTTCTATTTGGAGGTCTTTATGCAAAAGCAGAATAAAGACTTCTCAGATACATTGTTGAATGGTCCCCTATTGATTTATAGGTGGGACTGAGAAATGCTGAGATTCTACATGAGTTGGCTCTTGTTAGGCAGCACCTCATGCTCTGACCCTTTCATTCCTTGACTCCCCTTTCTTATTCCCTAATAACATGTCACTTTTAAGTACCTTTTATGTTTCCTAAGACCTCTGCTCTAAGGCCTGGCATATTGCTTGTTGACTGACTGATTGACTTGTCAAAGGTGAAAGATAAGTAATCTATTAAATTAATCTGAACTATTGTATTAGTCAGAATCCACAATTCATAGCTTAATGTTACTACCTCCTAAATACTATTTTCATATTTTACTACTTGTAAAAGACATGGCTTTATCTAAAGGAGAGATTCCAGGAGTAGAATTTTAAATAGTGTGGCAAGCCAGTGAAAGAGATATTTTTGGGCAGGTGGATTTTTCCATGGCCCTTAAATCACACCACGGAAGAAGCCAATATTGACTATCTGGACTTCAAGAGATGTGAAAAGAGAATTGAAAGCCCAGCTGTGGTTTGGGTCTGTTGAAGGTCACAAACTACTTTTCAAATGTTTTGGGTTCAATAAAACCCCAGATGTGTTTGGCCCTGAGCAATTTTATTTCATTTTAAGCCCATGTGTATTTTAAAGGAAATTTGATCCATATGTTTTTGATTCATTTACACTTCAATCATTAAAAAAATGCTTTTTTTCATAGTTATCTCATGTCCAAAAAGGCTTTTATGAGCTTTTAAAGTCTTTTCTCCTTCAAAAAAAAAGAAAGAAAAAGGAAAGAAAAGAAAAAGCCACACAAAAGATAAAAATCTAACATCAAGAAAACTTAGTTTGCCAAAAATAAATAAGCTCAACACACCCAATGTTTCAATTCTGGTTAGTTTAAAGCTCCAAAGTGCCATCTCTGTGTAGTGTCCAAAAGAGAACATTCAAAACAAACCCTCTACCCAAAATCAGCTATATCTAGCAAAGTGACAAGCATAACACAAACCTACAAGAGTCACAGAAAGGTTGCCAATATTTTTGTACAGAACATGTTTACAGATGACCCTACCAGGTATTATAGTCACACCCACCTCTCCATCAGCTGGTTGGGCTAGCAAATTTGTCAAAAGCAAACAGAATTTTTTTCACTGCACTCTAGTCTTCAAATAGGAGCATAGCATGAAAAATGCACATCTCATCAAGAGCAAACACACACTGTCCTTGCTCTGATGTTATAACAAAATTCCTCCCTTGTGCCCTGCCCCACCACCAATGCCTTTGTCAAAAGGGCCTGCAAATCAGCATTACAAGAGAGGTTAGTGATGATGCTGTTGTTGTTCAGTGTTTCAGGTATGTCAGCTTCTTCATGACTGTCCATAGCATCTATGGAATTTTCTTGGCAAAGATACTGGAATGATTTACCATTTCCTTCTCCAGTGGATTAAGGCAAACAAGATTAAGTGACTTGTCCAGGGTCACACAGATGGTGTCTGTGACAGGATTTGAACTCAAACTCCAGGCCCAGAGATCGATCCACTGAGTCATCTAGCTGTCCAAGTTTAGTGATATTACTACACATTTTACATAATATATTTTAAGTTTCCAGATTTATATGCTAAACCCTTATGATACATTAAATAACACTTTCTACCCCTCATCGGGTCTTAAAGCAATTATATTCTTTAACAACTATAAGATTCTTTTGTTTCTTTCCCAATCAGAGTTCTAACAGATCTTTTCTTTACAGAAGGAAGAAGAAATGCACAGTGGAAAAATACCATAACTTCCCCCAAACTCACAAAGAGGCAAAGAGAGGACTCATATATATGGGTCCCAAATCTAAAATAGCCTGGGTGTGTCCCCGTAAGTTTATCACTCACCCTCCCTCATTCAGTCGTAGATCCATCTGTAAATGAGAATATGACCTGCTCAGCCAACTTGACAGGGTAGATGATCAAATTATATAAAAGATATGAAAATGTTTTTGAAAATATAAATGGAAATACAAATATAAGACAGTACTATTAGTTGTACTATTAATAACATGTAAAGATTATAGAAGAACAAAGAATTTTCCATAGTGCTCTTGGCCAGACTTGAAACATTTGATCCTAATGCAATTAGTTAGCATTTGTCATTCAACATAAAAAAGATCAAGAAGTCTGTATTCTGGGTGCTTTGTTTCTTTCATCAATAATTTCAATTTATGAAACTCAGATAACTTTTTTCAGATATTTTTCCAAACTGTATTTTTTTCTCTTTCCACCTGTTCTTCATTAATCCAAGAATCATTTGAAAGCTCCAGAGAAATCATCAAATGATGATACCTATGAAATGTCTACATGTAAAGGACCTGAAAATGGCCATTGTCTCAAAAATATTGATCAACCTGCCCTTTCTCCAGAAGACAGAAGTAACATTCTTACCTGATTTCCTGACCAAAATTCTTACTTGTCTTAAGCAAGTGGCTACTTACATTGTATCACTGAAGTATGAAGCTAACCATGGACATCAAGTTTCATTGCTCAAAAAATGCAGCATTTCCTTAGTACTCCATGCTCTGAGCGGTCATATGCTATTTTCTCTTGTTTAATTTTTTAACATGCCAATTTTCCTGTCCAATCTCCCTTGTTGAGATATAGCCAAACATCACCCAACACCCTTTCCCTCAGCATACACAGATGGGCCTTTCATAAATGCTTTCAATGATGCCCTAGAATAGATAATGATATCCTGGCTTAGAGCCTCCTGAACTGGCTGGCTGCAATTTTCCTGTCTCTGACGATGTCTATGGGTGCTTTACTTGTGTTTCTGACTCTCTAAGCTTCTGCAAAGGTTTCATTTCTCCATTCTTCTGTGCTTGGAGGGAAGCTTCAGAGCTGAATATATTAAGTAGAAGTGATAATTCCCCTCTACTGTTTTGCAGGAGCTCCTAAGGATGAAATCCTCTGACATTCTCAGTCTATAAGCACTCCCAGTTGCTTCTATTTCCTGTTTGTATTTTTCCCTATGGATCCTCCCTTCCCAAAATCTACCCCCTTCCCTCTACCATCTTTCTGCAGTTTGGATTCTATTTTTGATTCAGGTTACCTAAAGACCGATTGGATAACTCCTTTGACTTCTCAAACCCGTCTTATTTTAGACTACTTTGGCTTCTTTCCCACTTGAGTACCTCCTGTCTCTGTTTCACTTTCTTTTGCGTGTTGTCTTCCCTCATCAGATTGCAAGCTCCTTGAGGACTTTGTCTTTTGAGGGATTGTCCCTTGAAGGATTGTCTTTTGTTTTCTTATTTGGTACCCCAGTGCTTACCATAGTTCCTGGCACATAGTAGGCATTCAATAAATGTTTACTGACTATTTATTGAGATCTAGGCTAGACTCCAGGTAGAGGGAGGCTAGAAAGAAATGAAGTTTTTGGTTTACTATGTTTTCTGACATTAGCAACTATGTCCCATTCGGGGTCCTAGTAAGGCAACTTAGAGTTCATTTCCAGATTAGGGAAAAACAGAGACAGAGTGAAAAAGATTCCTGAGGTTTAGTATAGGTTTACATAGCTGGAAGAACACTTCTGGACTTCTCAATTCTTTCCTAGACTTTTCATTTCCTAATTCTTGAGAAGCAGCCTGGAATATTTTTTAATATGATATTTAGAGTCAAAAGACCTGGCTTCAAATTCCATGACTACCACTTACAACCTGCATAATGTTGGGCAAGTCACCAGTTCTCTGTGTCTCGGTTACCTAACCTGTAAAACAGGGAATGCAGTGCTATGGTCTCTAATAGGCCATCTAGTTTGGAATCAATTAATCTTACATCTCTATGATGATATATTTGAGTAACATCTTCCTCAGTTCTATTAATGTTCTGAGCAGTTGTAAAATAAAAACAATTTCAGCTTCACATATGAGCAAAATTTTAAAAAATATTCTGATTCATAGGGCAGCTGGGTGGTGCAGTGAATAGAGCACTGGCTGCAAGTCAGGACGACCTGAGTTCAAATCCAGCCTCAAACACTTAACATAAAAAGTAGCCATGTGACCTTGGGCAAGTCACTTAACACCAACTGCCCTCCATAAAGCAAAAAAAAATTCTGATTCAGTGTTATACAGTAGAAAGTTTAGAATACATATTTTTGGGACTTGACTTTTGACTACATATTCAGGCTTAGCCATTCTGGTTTCTAGGTCAAACTGAAAAGCATCTAAAGTAGAAAAATGTTTCTGGTTTAAGTTTCTGGGTTTAAATATACGATCCTATGCCTCTAAGATGCATTAACTGGGTAAAATTCTCCTGTGTCCTACTAATGTTACAAACAAGGATAAAATAAACAGAATTCCAACCTCAGATTTGAGCAAACTAAAAATAAATAAATAAATAAAGAAAGAATCAGATCTGTGTGATGGATAAATATCCAACCCTAAATAGTGCCTCCCACACATGTTGGTTTGCAAAACTTGGTCAATTACTGAATTTCCCTGTGCCCCAGCAGATTATTGGGCAAGGGGTTTTCCTCACCCAGAGTTCCCTGTACCAAAGATAACCTGGGTCTGAAGGGTCCACAACAAAACAACAAATATTTCTTTGTGGGGTATTATAAGGATCATTTTGTTCATATCTTCATTTATGGAGTGTCTTCCTTAAATGTTTTATTCTTGTTTGTGAACATATTCCAGAAGCCAAGAAATGTAGATTCCCTATATGGCATGTTGTAGAAGGCAAAGGCGGGTAGATTTTCAATGCTTCTCTCACCAAATGATATTGTCTGGATTATTTTACTTCACTGAGTTTATAAAGTTATAAACAGTTATGTGCTGCTAAACATTAAAAAAACAGCTCTCTGGGGAAAAATATACTCCTGATGCACCTTTAAATTCAATCTATGTTATTAACATTTTCTCCATCACTTTTACAAGTCTCAATAATAGAGAAAAAACACATATCAAACCCTAAGCTGATAGCAATTGCCAATTCTCAAGGTGTAAATGCTATAATGCCAATGTAATATTCACAGCACCCATGGCAGCTATGAATATGCTGGTATAGTTGTGAATCACAAAATATAATAGACTCTCCACATGGAAGACAGAACCAAAACATTTATTCAAACACCAGAAAGCCAAATCCCAACACCAGAAAGCCAAATCCATCATAGCAACCAAGAAGTTGGTACACATAACCAGTGCAGCAAACACCAACATTCCCAAGCCTTCCCTCCGGCAGACCTTCAAAACAAAACAGTTCCCCTTAAGTAAAAATGCCCTTCTCTCACTCATATTAGCTGCTCTGCCTCTATGCTGCTTTGCTCCCAGCTGTTCTGGCTCTCTCCTGCTCCTTCCTTCTCCACCCTTCCTGTTCCACCCTTTCAGCAAACTCCTCCCTCCATTGTCTTCATGTGATTACATTTGGCCTATTAAGGGGCAGGGAAGATCTTCAAATTCCAATGACCATTACAATGTTCACATTGAAAATGTTAAAAATCAGCTTTTGTAAGCTTGTTCAAATTAGTCACAGCACACTCTTGGATATAAAACTGTGAAATGGCTCATTATATTCATTTTTTGAATTAAAACTGTATGAAGTGTGTGTGTGTGTGTGTGTGTGTGTGTGTGTGTGTGTGTTGGGGAGGGTGGGGAGACACAATCTAAACAATTGCTTCTACATGTATGCCTGCATAATGATTCTAGATGAACAATACTTTCATAAAGGTATATATTTGGTGGTTTAAATTTTTTTTTAAATCTGAAACCTGATGAGTCACATCAGACTAAGTATAATACAGTGAGCCTTGGGCTAGAAGCCCAAGACCTTTTTCATGCCCTAATTCTTCCATTTTACTCTGTAACCCTGACTGTGCTACCAAGCTGGGTGACATTTTTAAAACAGCATTTTACTTTTTCCAATAACATGTAAAGATAGGTTATAACATTCAGTTAAAAAATTTTTGAGTTACAAATTTTCTCCCTTCTACCCTCACTCCCCCCTCCCTAAGAGCATAAGCAATTTGATATAGCTTATATATGTGTGATCATGTAAAGCATATTTACACATTAGTCATGCTTTAAAAGAAGAAAGAGACCAAAAGGAAAAAAAATGTGAAAAATAAAGTGAAAATAATATGCTTCACTATCCATTCAGACTCCATCAGTTCTTTCTCTGGATGTGGATAGCATTTTTTCATCATGAGTCCTTTGTAACTGTCTTGAATCATTGTTTTGCTGAGAAAAGCTAAATTGCTCATTTTTTATCATCATATAATGTTGCTGTTACTATATACAATGTTTTCCTGGTTTTGCTCACTTCATTTTGAATCAGTTCATGTAAGTCTTTCCAGATTTTTCTGAATTCCTCCTGCTCATCATTTCTTATAGGAAGATAGTATTCCATTACATATATACCACAACTTATTCAGCCATTCCCCAATTGATGGCATCCCCTCATTTTCCAATTCTTTGCCACCACAAAAAGAACTGCTAAAATATTTTTGTACCACGAGGTCCTTTTCCCTTTTGTGTGATAATTTTTGAGATTGTTTTTCCATCTATAAAATGGGAATAATAATACTTGATTAGCTATCTCAAAAGCTGTTGGGAAGAGGGATTATCAAAGGGTAACAAATGGTAGAAAATGGTAACAAATGTGATGTTATTGTTATTTACCTCATAGAGTTATTGTAAGGGTTGGTTGAAATAATATATGTAGGATGCTTTTTAAAATCTAAGCCACCATATCATTTTCAGCTATTATAATTAAATAAAGTAAGTTCCATAAAGCCAGGAGCTATCTTTTTCCAGCACTTGGTACTGTGTATGGCATATTGTAGTATTTTTTTTTAATTCTGGTTAAATGAATGAACTTTTACTATTTAATTCAAACCATTTGTCTTAAAGGTGAGGAGCCTGAAGCCTATACAAGTAAAGTAACATGCCCAAGTGACAAAGATCCTAAGTGGTAAAAATGAGAATGGAACCCAGACCTCCAAACATCCAGTCAAATACTCTTTTAGTACATGCTGGAAATGAACTCTTTTGTGTAATTGTTTATTATAGTGATGTAAAAATAAAATAAAACAGGGACCTTTAAGTCCTACATAAGGATCCTGACAAGAGGCATATTGACTTAAAAACCATGTGTATCTACATTCTATTTTGTTTTTATTTATTTAGTCAAATATCTCCCAATTACATTTTAATCTGGTTTTGATTTCAAAACCATGGCCCATGGGCTGCATGTTTGACACCTCTGGTTTTCAGGTGAGGGTACATGCTTTTGGGATCTGGGCCTTGCCTAAATGTTCAGGCTTAACAATTCTGGCTTTTAGAGCAAGGTGACAAGCAAGTAAAATAGAAAAAAAAAACTGGTCTGGTCTACTTTGTATATGGAAATAATGAGAAGCATAAAAGTGGCATCACTTGTTATTTCAGTTATTGTCCATTTCCTTTCTTTGTAGGTATGGTTTATTTGCATGAACACCTGGAGATACCAAGCCTTACCAAGAAAAGAAAGAACTTTACATGTTGGAAGTCCTTGTAACCCCCTTACTTAAGAGACAGATGTCAGTCAAGAGAATTGAAGTCCCCCTTCATTAGTAATCCTGGAGGCACTACCCAAATCTTATGCAATCTGTTTTGTATGAATTTCCATCATCCCTGCTGCTGACTCAAGGCTTCTTTCTCCATTTATACTGATTTCTGCCTGCCTGCTGATCCTTTCCTGACATGTGGCCTAAATTAAACCTTCCTTTGAATATATGATTGAAATCACCTTTTTTGTCCAGCAACTTGTCAAGATTCAGCCACCAAAGGGAACCACCTACTGGGAGCATAAAGCGATTACATGTTGCTAGCACCCAGTTCTGTCCTGAGCCAACCTTCCATTCTCCTTCAGTGCTGGGGATGAATGGGCACTTGAGATACTACTGAGTAGCAGTGTACTTGAGGTAAAGGTACTAAAGAGGATTGGGTAGCCACTAAGTTTTTTCTCCTAGCAATATTTGAGAGGATAAAGCTGGATTCATTTTATAATCTATTCTTACTTTAATATGCATGAGAGGGAAGGACCAAAGGAAAATCCTAAGATCACACTTAAGTGAAGGTAAATGGTTGAAAGTTGGACTTGAAGAGGCTGATGAATTCGACAAATGGCAATAGCTAAAGTTGCCTTGCAAAAATCAATAGTTCAAGGGCGGCTAGGTGACACAGTGAGTAGAGCACTGGCCCTGGAGTCAGGAGGATCTGAATTCAAATTTGGCCTCAGATACTTAACACTTACTAGCTGTGTGACCTTTGGCAAATAGCTTAACCCTGAATGCCCTCCAAAAAAAAACAAAAAATAAACAAACAAAAAAAGAATCAATAGTTCAGAACTGGGGTCAGACCCAATGTCACAGCATAAAGGGAACATTCTAGTTCAGTTTCCCTGATGCTCCCTTCTAAATAACTTTAATCCATCAAATCAAACTCTAAAGCAGTATTTAAAAAAAGTTGGAGGTGAGATATTTTTTCAACCCAGGACAATTTAGGAGGACAGAAGAAGTAGTCAATGGCAATGGAGTGAGGCTATCCAGTAGCAGTTATACTAGGAATACTCACTGCTAAGAGATAGTGAGGAAAATGAACCCCTGGTCAGAAAGAGATGATTTGGAATCCCTGTGCTAGCACTGTGTACAAGACTGGGAGCATTTGTTAATTCCATTACCCAGTTTCTAGTCACAATTTCACAAGCAGACATATGGAAGCAAGAGCCCTGGCTCCTAGTCTGCAGTTCTAGGACACAGAGAGGTACTTATGGTCACAAAAGAGAAGGGTCCTACCTGGGGATGGGTCACAGACTCAAGGAAGGGAGGAGCTGTAATCATGAGAGAACAAAGGCCCTACCAGGGTAATGGCCAGAATGCAGAGTATGACTACACCTGTCCTTAGATCATACCACCTTAGAAGCACCAAAAACTTGAAAACTGTGAAAAATGACTATTACATTTTTTTAAAAGGCCTGAAGTTTGGGACAGTGACTGACCCACCAGAAGTCTAACATAAAATCCAAAGTCAACAAATAGTCTAGAAAAATAAGAAAATAACAAAAAAAGAACCTGACGATAAAAAAACTACTATAGTAACAGGGAAGATCAAGACACAAACCCAGAAGAAGACAATAATCTACAAGCAAATCCTCAAAAAAGCAAAAACACCACAGATGGGTTACAAGACCAACAGAATTCCTAGAATAACTAAAGAAAGAGATAAAAAGAGCAAAAAAAAGATTTCAAAAATCATTGAGTGGTAGAGGAAAATTAAGGGGAAAATGAGATTAATGCAAGAAGATTATGAAGAGTTAATGAAATGTTTGGTTTAAAAAGGCACTAAAATACTAGAGAAAATAACTCCTTAAAAACAGAATTGGACTAATGGAACAAGAGGTATAAAACCTCACTGAAGAAAATAATCATTTAAAAATTAGAATTGATCAAGTGGAAGCCAATGATCCCATCAGGCATCAAAAATAATAAAACAAAATCCTAGGTCAAGGGAAAAAATACCACAAACATCCAGAAAGAAATAATTAAAATACTATGGAGCTACAGTTATGATGCAAAAATCCACATTAAAGGAACAGAAGGCTTAGAATATGATATTCCAAAAGTCAAAGGAACTAGGATCACAACCAACAATAATGTACACAGAAAAACTGAGTATAATCCTACAGGGGGAGGTGGAATGAACATTTTGTGAAATAGAGGACTTCTAGGCATTCCTGATTAAACGATTAGGGTTGAGGAACTTAATAAAGTTAAAATGTGTACATTCCCAAATGGGAAGATGATACATCTAATAAAAGAATTTTTTCATCATTAGGGAAGTTAGAAGAAATCTACTTAGAAAAAAGAGAATGAATGTGAGTTAATTATGTTGGGAAGGATAGTGCTCTCCAAAGAATCATGGAAGATTGAGAAAGAAGAATGTACTTGGAGAAGGGAGAGCAAGAATGAGAAAATAATCTCCCATAAAAGAAGTGAAAAAGTGAGAGTTTTTATAATAGAATGGGAAATGTGAGTAAGATGGAAAATGTTTGAAACTTGCTCTTATTTGAACTGGTTCAAAGAGGGAAAACTATGTATACACTCAGATATGTATAGAAATCTATTTTACCTAAAAGGAAAGGAGGAGGAAAAGGGACTAAGAGAAAAATAGGATGATAAGGAAGGGAGATTAAGGGAGACAGTGCTGAGAAATTAAAAACAAAAAGAATTTTGAGGAGTGATAAGGTCAAAAAAAAAGAAGAGAGAAGAGTAGGCAAAAGAGTACTGTGAATGAGATGAGTTCACCTATAAATGAAAGTTAAAGGAGATTTATAGATTTTGGGAAAAGTTAGATATGATTGACTTCTGAAGAAAACTGACTGGGAATAGAAAGGAGGATAGCTTTTTCTCAGTTGAACATGGTACCTTCACCAAAAATGATCATGTATCAGGATATAAAAACCTCACAACCAAATTAAGAAAAGCAAAAATATTAAATGTATACTTTTTTTGATCATAATGAAATATAAATTAGACTTAGCAAAAAGGCTTGGAAGCATAAATTAAAAATTAATCAGAAACCAAGTAATCTAATCCTAAGGAATAAGTAGGTCAAATAATAAATCACAGAATAAATATTTTCATTAAAGATGACTAATTATTCATATATATATATATTAAAAATTATTAAAGATAATGACAATAATGAGACAACATACCAAAATTTGTGGGATGTAGTCATAGCAGTACTTTGGGGAAATTTGTATTTGCAAATGAGAGAAAAAGATCAGTGAATTGGGCACACAATTTTTAAAAACAGAAAATGAACAAATTAAAAATGTCCAATTAGATACCAAATCCTGAAAATCAAAGGAGAGGTTAATAAAATTGAAAATAAAAAAAGCATTGAACTAATAAATAAATTAAGGAAGTAATTTTATGGAACAAATAAATAAACCATTGGGTAATTTGATTTTTAAAAAAGAAAGGAGAAAATCAAATTACCAGTACCAAAAATGAAAAGGTTAATTACACCACCAAGGAAAAGGACGCTAACACAATTATTAAGTACTATTTTTCACAATTATATGCAAAAAATCCTGTCAATCTAAATGAAATCTTTCAATATTTATAAAAATGTATATTCCCCAGCTTGACAAAAGAAATGGAATAATTAACCCTATCTTAAATCAGAAATCAGACAAGCCACAAATGAGTTCTCTAAAGAAAAAAAGAGAAGGGTGATGTGGCTGGGGGTACCAGAGCTCTCACTATGTCTGCCATTTTCAACTTTCAGAGCCTACTGACAGTAATCTTGCTGCTTATATGTACCTGTGTGTATATCCGATCCTTGACTCCTAGCGTCTTGGACAAAAATAAAACTGGACTGTTGGGTATTTTTTGGAAGTGTGCCAGAATCGGTGAACGAAAGAGTCCCTATGTAGCAGTATGCTGTATAGTAATGCCTTTCAGCATCTTGTTCATCCAGTAGCTGGAAAATGCCAGAATTTAATTGGTGTCAGATGTCTATAGATAAAGGACTTGCCTACAGAAAAAAATGGGAAGAGTGATTATTGGCCCTTTCAGATGTGTACCTTGACTGAAAGAGTCTTGGCTGCTGTTCTCAGTTATATGTTAATGGACCAAGGTTGTTCTCTATAAATAACTTAGATGCAACTGTTAATGCCAGAATGGATTGATATCTACTTAATGAGCTACCTTATTTATAATTCTGCCACTACAATGGCATTCTGTAAATGTCATTCTTTCATGTCACCTGTTGATCTACAGGAGGTATTTCTGTTGCATACAGTAGAAAGCAATCTTGGTAAATGATTGCTCAAGTTCCTTTCTATATGATTCAGGGGAAAAAAATATATCCTTATATGAGAACATTTCTATAATGAACTTTTTTATTTGAGAAAAATGGTTGGATATTATTACACAAGGATTCATAAAAATTGTGTTTGTATCTAATAATGCTTTAAGCATGGTTTCCCTGGCCAACTCAATATGTACTGAGTTTTATCTGTAGCTTACTATATTTTCCAGCTTTATGAAGTTAGTCTATACAGTACACATACAGAAAAATTACTAAGATTGTATGTAAAAGTGTTACAAGAAAAGTATTGTTGGGGGGGCGGAGCCAAGATGGCGGAGTAGAAACAGCTCGTCCAAGCCTCTCTGCCCCCAGATTCCCCCCAAACTATGTAAAAGGGGACTCTGAACAACTTCTGGAGCCCCAGCACCCACAGAACAACACAGAGAAGCTAACCTCCCGCTGAGGACAGCCCAGCAGCCCTGTAGGAAGGACCAGCACAGAGGTCTGGGACCTGGCAGCGCGCAGAGCGCAGGAGCCGAGCTGAGCCCAGGTCCCGTGAGCCGAGGTTTTAGCCCCAGGGCGGCAGGGCCAGCAGCTGGCTGGAGGAACCCCAGAACACCAGGAGCTGTGGCGACTCCAGAATTATCAACATAGACATGTCTAGGACAAAGTGAGAGGTTAGTGAACTATGGACTTTGGGACCTGTATTTGGGGAATGTGTCAGCTCCCTCCCCTGGGGGCTAGAAGCCGCTGAGGAGACACGCCATTTTGTAGTTTTCAGAGGCAGCCTACAAATCGTGGGGAGATCCAGTGATCAGTCTTGGGGGGTAATCGCTCTTGCTTTAACCTCCCTGGATCTGGATTGTGATCTAAGGTAGAAGTCGTGGGTGGGTTTACAGCTTGCCAGAAACGGAAGTTGCCCCCCACACTTTGGGACGAAAATTCCTCTATCTGGCCTTAAAGCCATAGTGTGCCAACAAGCCCAAAAGTCAAGCAATTAAGTGGCAACATTCCAAGGCAAAGGAAACAGAAAAATGCAACCCTAGACTCCTATTTTGGGGGCATAGAGCGGGAAAAGGACTGTGAGGTCAGAAGTCCTGCTCCAAAAGCCCCAGGGGAAAACATGAGCAGGTTGCAGGCCATAGAGGACCTTAAGAAGGACTTTAAAAATCAAATAAGAGAAGTGGAGGAAAAATTGGAAAGAGAAATGAGAAGGATGCAGGAAAAGTATGAAATGAGGGTCAACAGCCTGACTGAGGAAAACAACACCTTAAAAAATAGACTAACTCAAATGGCAAAGGAGGCCCAAAAGGGCAATGAGGAGAAGAATGCCTTAAAAAGTCGAATTTGCCAGATGGAAAAAGAATCTCAAAAGTTCACTGAGGAGATTCATTCCTTCAGAGTTAGACTGGAGCAAATGGAAGCTAATGACTTTATGAGAAATCAAGATGCTGTTAAGCAGATCCAAACAAATGAAAGATTAGAAGGCAATGTGAAATATCTCATGGAAAAACCACTGACCTGGAAAATAGATCCAGGAGAGACAATTTAAAAATTATTGGACTACCTGAAAGCCATGATCAAAGAAAGAACCTAGAAATCACCCTTCAAGAAATTCTCAAGGAAAACTGCCCTGATGTTTTAGATCCAGAGGGCAAAATAGAGGTTGAAAGAATCCACAGATCACCTCCTGAAAAAGATCCCAAAAAGAAAACTCCCAGGAATATTATAGCCAGGTTCCAGAATCCGCAGATCAAGGAGAAAATACTACAAGCAGCCAGGAAGAAACAATTTCAATATTGTGGAAACACAATCAGAATAGCCCAGGACCTGGCAGCTTCTACACTGAGGGATTGAAGGGCATGGAATATGATATTCCAGAGGGCAAAAGAACTGGGAATGAACCCAAGGGTCACCTACCCAGCAAAACTGAGTATTTTGTTTCAGGGGAAAATATGGTCATTCAGTGGAATAGAGGACTTTCAAGCATTCTTGAGGAAAAAACCAGAAATGAATAGAAAATTTGACATCCAGACACAAGAAGGAAGAGATGCCTGAGAAGGTAATCAGGGAAAAGAAATCAAAAGGAACTTATCAAAGTTGAACTATTTACATTCCTATATGGAAAAGCAATAACTGTGACTGATGATATCTTTCTCACTATGAAAATAATGGAAGAAGGGGGTGTGGTCATATGAATACATATGTGAATGTGTGTGTATATGGTTACAGTTATATATGGATAGAGGGCATAGGTTGAATTTGTTGGGAAGGGAGAATACTCAAGGGATGAAATTATGAGGTGAGAGAGGAAAGTGGCAAGAGGAGATGGGGAGAGAAAGGGTAGGGTAAACTATCCCATGTAGAAGAAGCAAGGGGAAGTGGTTGCAAAGGAGGGGGAGAATAAGGAAGGCTAAAAAGGCAAAACCACATTCACATTGAATTTAGTTCAGGGAGAAAATGACATACATACTAAATGGGATATCTCAACCTGCAGCAGGATAGGGGGAAGGGGGATGAGAGGAGGGATGATAGATGGGAGGGCATCCTTGGGGTGAGGGGAGGTTGGAAGTACCCACTATAGAAGAGGGACAGGATCATGTAGGGAATGGACCAGGTGGGGGGTGGGATGAGTGGGAGGGAATTATAAGCAGCCTTGTACAATATATCTACTATGATAATGTTTTGCATAGCTAGACATGTACAACATATACTGAATTACTTATCTCCCAAGAAGGAATGGGTGACAAGGGAGGAAGGAAATGGATCTGAAATTCGAGGTCGTAACATTAAATGTTTCAAATATATATAAATACTATTATTAATACTCTTTTGCTTGTAATAGGGAGATAAGATGTGCAGGCATTGGGACACAAAGATTCACCTTCCTCTAATGGAAAAGTCGATGGGGGTATAGGAGAGAACAGATTGGAGGAAGCGATATCTTGTGGGACTGCTATTCTGGGAGGTTGGGTAGGGGAATAATGGGGGGAAAATGATTGTAATTCAAAATCTGGCAGAAATGAATGATGTAAAACAGAAGTTAATAAAGCATTTGTTTTAAAAAAAAAAGAAAGAAAAGTATTGTTTTCAGATTCCATTACAAAAAAACATGAATTCTTATTGATTTTCTCATTTAAAGCAAAGAACTATAAAGAAAGTTTACTAGGGCATTTCCCTTTGAAATCTAGATCTACATATGTCTTAAGCTTCTATTCAAATACCTGCTGCTAAACAAAAAAAAATTTTTTTAAAGATGAAGTGAACTAATTAGAACAATTGTGAAATGATGGTTCCTATGTTTCATTGATTTGGATCTCAAGTCTTTAATAAAGGAAACAGTTATTTTCATTGCCAGTAATTCAAACTGTTTTTTTTTTTTTAACAAGACCTTGAAAACAGACTAATCAGGGCGGCTAGGTAGCACAGTGAATAGAGCGTCGGCCCTGGAGTCAGAAGGACCTGAGTTCAGTTCCCGCCTCCAACAATTAACACACACAAACAAAAAAACCTAGCCGTGTGACCTTGGGCAAGTTACTTAACCCCAATAGCCCTCCAAAAAAAAAAAAAAAGAAAATAGATTAATTGACCTATACAAATGTTTGGTTTTTTGTTAATTTTTGTTTTTGTTTTGACAGCTTGATTTGGTGTCTTTTAGATGTCTTAAGATATGTAACTGGTATATGCAGGTATTGAGCTGTATCAGATCCACTAATTTAGTTGTCTCTATTCTTAAAAATATTTGATACAAATCAACCTCAGATTGAACAAAAAATAATAACATCAGTAACTTCTAAAACTTTTAGAATTATAAAAGTGCAATTTATGTACTATTTAAGAGTATGTATGTAGTATTTTTATGAGTCTTTAAGGAAAAAGCAGAAAAGGAAATTTTCATGATGGGGTACACTTAATTTCTTTGTTTCAGCTGAAATTCAGTGAGTTTCAAAGTAGAGTGCAAAATGTGAAATATTTAATTATTTTAAGTGGGTTCCTTGTGTTGGCAGGTTGTAGACCAACTTAATAAAATTCTTGCTCAAATATTGGTGTGAACATATGTATAAATGGATTCATTGGGCATTAATTAGCTTCCATTGTTTGAGACCTTTGTTGCCCAGTTGTTTGGTCTAGATCTTACTGTATGTCAAATGAAATAATAAATCTCAAATCTGAGAAGGGCCGTAGAAAGCATTTAAAGTACATCCTTTCTTAATTTTACTTTGAGAATTGTGTCAGAATACTTCTACTAAATTAAAAATTGTCCTCTGAAGAAAATTTTAGTCACACTTTTCAGCCATTCTACTCAACAAAAGGTGAAAAAACTTGTATGGTTTTTTTTTTTATATATCCAGAAAAGGTCTGAAAAGTTATCATTTATAGAACATTATTTTCTTTTGTTTTCCATTTTTTAAGTTAATTTTCAAGAGGGAAGAAAGTCATGGAAATAAAATCTTTTATAAAAAATTAAAAAAAAGAAAAAAGAACCAGATGGATTTACAAATGAATTCTATCAAACATTTAAAGAAATAATTAATTCTAATAAACTATTTTTTAAAAATAGATAAAGAATGAGTCCTAAAAAAATCCCTTCTATGACACAAATGTGGTTTTGATACCTAAACTAGGGAGATCAAAAACAGAGAAAGAAACACTATACTTACAGGTATCATTTCTAGTCCAGTATATCAAGGGAATTAATTAAAAGAAATGCTAGGAAAGGTGATGTAGGCACCCCAGATTTTAAACTGCTTTATAAAGCAGCAGTCATCAAAACTACTTGGTACTGGCTGAGGAATAGAGTAGTAGATCAGTAGAATAGATTAGGTACAGAAGACACAGTAGTCAATGACTGTAGTAATCTACTGTTTGATAAACACAAAGACTCCAGTTTCTGGGATAAGAACTCCCTATTTGACAAAAAATTCTGGGAAAACTGGAAAATAGTATGGCAGAAACTGGGTGTAGACCAATATATTATACTGTACAACAAAATAAAGTCTAAATGGGTTCACAATGTAGATATAAAGGCTGATACTATAAGTATACTAAGAGAGCAAGGAATAGATTACCTCTCACATTTATGGAGAAGGAAAGAATTTATGACCAAAGAAGAGATAGAGAGCATTATGAAACATAAAATGGATAATTTTGATTACATGAAATTGAAAAGTTTTTGTACAAAGTCAATGTAACCAAGATTAGGAGGGAAGCAGAAAATTGGGAAAGAATTTTTTACAACCAGTGTCTCTTACAAAGACCCATTTCTAAAATATACAGAGAACTGAGTCAAATCTATAAGAATACTGGTCACTCCCCAATTGATAAATGGTCAAAAGATATGAACAGGCAGTTTTCAGAGGAAGAAATTAAAGATATCTATAAGCATATAAAAATGTTCTAAATCAGTATTGATTAGAGGAATGCAAATCAAAACAACTTTGAGGTAACACATCTCACCTGTCAGATTGGCTAAGATGACAAATGATAAAAGCTGGAGAAGATGTGGGAAAATTGGAACATTAATGTATTGTTGGTGGATTTGTGAGCTGATCCAATCATTCTGGAGAGCAATTTGGAACTATGCCCAAAGGACTATAAAAATGTGCATACCCGTTGGTCCAGCAATACCACTTCTACAGCTGTATCCCAAAGAGATCAGAGAAGTGAGAAAAGCGCCCATATGTACAAAAATATTTATATAAGCTCTTTTTGTGGAGGCAAAGCATTGGAAATCAAGGGAATGCCCATCAATTGGGTAATGGCAAACTAAACAAGTTGTGATATGTGAATGCAATAGAATACTGTTATGCTATAAGAAATGAGAAGCAGATGGACTTCATAATAACCTGGAGAGACTTATATAAACTGATACTGACTGAGAGGAGTAGAAGCAGGAGAACATTGTATGCAATTATAGACACATTGTATCTGCGATGACTGACTTTCCTAGACTGGGCTTCTCTCAGCAATACAAAGTTATGAGACAATTCCGAAGGATTCATGATGGAAAAGACTATCCACATCCAGAGAAAGATTTATAGAGTCTGAATGCAGATTGAAAAAAACTACTTGCTCTCTCTTTTTTTATTCCATCTTTCTCATTGTTCATTCTGTGGGTTATAATCCTTCTTTACAACTTTACTAATATCTAAGGTGAAAGTATTTGTAGAAATTATTTAGAATCAGGTGCTGTCATAGGTGGGAAGAGGGGAGGAGAGGAAAAGAGAGTAGAACAATACATCACAAAGATCCTACCTTATGATCAAGTGGAATTTATGCCAAGCATACAGGGCTATTTCAATATTAAGAAAACTAAAAGTACAAATGACCACACGAATAACCAAAACAACAACAAAAAATCATAAAATTGTACCATTAGATGCAGAAAAAGCTTTTTGACAAAATACAGCATCCATTCCTATTTTTTAAAAAATTGAAAGCATAGGAATAAATGGAAATTTTTCTCAAAATGATAGGCAGCACCTATCAAAAACCAAGAGCAATCATTATCTCTTATGGGGATAAACTAAAAGCTTTCCCAGTAAGACCATGGTTGAAGTAAGGATGTCAATTATCATGATTATTATTCAATATTGTACTAGAAATTCTACCTATAGCACAAAGAAAAGGAAAAGAAATTGAATAAGATGAATATAAAATAAGATTGAATAAGAATAAGCAATGAAGAAAAAAATTATCACTCTTTGGGAGATATTACAGTATACTTAGAAAATACAAGAAAATTAAAAATTTTTAATTAAACAAATGCTTTATTAACTTCTGGTTTACATCATTCATTACCGCCAGATTTTGAGTTACAATTTTTTCCCCTACCCACCATCCCAGAATAGCAGTCCCACGAGATATCCCTTCCTCCAGTCTGCTCCCTCCCATATCTTCTCCCATACCCCCTTCGACTTTTCCATGACAGCAAGGTGAATCTCTGTGCCCCAATGCCTGCACATCTTATCTCCCAATTACATGCAAAAGAGTATTGATAATAGTATTTATATATATTGGAAACATTTAATTTTAAGACCTCGAATTTCAGATCCATTCCCTTCCTCCCTTGTTACCTATTCCCTCTGGGAAGATAAGTAATTCAGTATGTGTTGTACATGTATAGCTATGCAAAATATTACCATAGTAGATATATTGGACAAGGCTGCTTATAATTCCCTCCCACCCATCCCACCCCCCACCTGGTCCATTCCCTACTTGATCCTGTCCCTCTTCTATAGTGGGTACTTCCAACCTCCCCTCCCCCCAAGGATGCCCTCCCATCCATCATCCCTCCTCTCATCCCCCTTCCCCCTATTCTGCTGCAGGTTGAGATATCCCATTTAGTATGTATGTCATTCTCTCCCTGAACCAAATTCAATGAGAATGTGGTTTTGCCTTTTTGCCTTCCTATTCTTCCCCTCCCCTGTAGCCACTTCCCCTTGCTTCTTATACATGAGATAGTTTACCCTACCCTGTTTCTCCCCATCTCCTCTTGCCACTTTCCTCTCTCACCTCATAATTTCACCCCTTGAGTATCCTCCCTTCCCAACAAATTCAACTTATGCCCTCTATCCATGTATAACTGTAAACATATATACACACATTCACAGGTGTATTCATATGACCATACACCCTTCTTCCATTATTTTCATACTGAGAAAGATTTCATCAGTCACAGTTATTGTTTTTCCATGTAGGAATGTAAATAGGTCAACTTTGATAAGTTCCTTTAGATTTCTTTTCCCTGATTATCTTCTCAGGCATCTCTTGCTTCTTGTGTCTGGAAGTCAAATTTTCTATTCAACTCTGGTTTTCTCCTCAAGAATGCTTGAAAGTGCTCTATTCCACTGAATGACCATACTTTCCCCTGAAACAAGATACTCAGTTTTGCTGGGTAGGTGACCCTTGGGTTCATTCCCAGTTCTTTTGCCCTCTGGAATATCGTATTCCATGCCCTTCAATCCCTCAATGTAGAAGCTGCCAGGTCCTGGGCTATTCTGATTGTGTTTCCACAATATTGAAATTGTTTCTTCCTGGCTGCTTGTAGTATTTTCTCCTTGATCTGGGAATTCTGGAACCTGGCTATAGTATTCCTGGGAGTTTTCTTTTTAGGATCTTTTTCAGGAGGTGATTGGTGGATTCTTTCAACCTCTACTTTGCCCTCTGGGTCTAAAATATCAGGCAATTTTCCTTAAGAATTTCTTGAAGGGTGATTTCTAGATTCTTTCTTTGATCATGGCTTTCAGGTAGTCCAATAATTTTTAAATTGTCTCTCCTGCATCTATTTTCCAGGTCAGTGTTTTTTTTCCCATGAGATATTTCACATTGCCTTCTATTCTTTCATTTTTTTGGATCTGCTTAACAGTATCTTGATTTCTCATAAAGTCATTAGCTTCCATTTGCTCCAGTCTAACTCTGAAGGAATAAATCTCCTCAGTGAGCTTTTGAGATTATTTTTCCATCTGGCAAATTCAGGTTTTTAAGGCTTTCTTCTCCTCATTGACCTTTTGGGCCTCCTTTGCCATTTGAGTTAGTCTATTTTTAAGGTGTTGTTTTCCTCAGTCAGGCTGTTGACCCTCATTTCATGCTTTTCCTGCATCCTTCTCATTTCTCTTTCCAAATTTTCCTCCACTTCTCTTATTTGATTTTTAAAGCCCTTCTTAAGGTCCTCTATGGCCTGTAATCCGCTCATATTTTCCTTTGGGGTTTTTGGAGGAGGATTTCTGACCTCACAGTCCTCCTCCTGTTCCCTGCTTTGATTCTCTTTGCCCCCAAAATAGGAGTCTAAGGTTGCATTTTTCTGTTTATTTTTTTTCCTTTGCCTTGACATGTTGCTACTTAATTATTTGACTTTTGGCCTTGTTGCCACAGTAGGACTCTGCCACCAGATAGGGGAGCTTTCGTCCTGAACGTTGGGGTCTTCATAGCTTTCTGGCAAGCTGGATGCCTACCCCAGACCTCCCCCCCCCAGATCACAATCCAGATCCAGGGAGGTTAATGTAAGAGGGATTTACCCCCAGACTGATCGCTGGATCTCCCTACAGTTCTCAGGCCAGGAGCTGGAGCCACCACTGAAAACTACAAAATAGACTGTCTCTTCAGCGGCTTCTAGCCCCCAGGGGAGGAAGCCGAGGCTTTCCACAAATACTGGTCCCAAAGTCCATAGGGCACTGACCTCTCACTTTGTCCTAGGCATATCTGAGTTGATAATTCTGGAATCGCCACAGCTGCTGGAGTTCTGGGGTCCCTCCAGCTGCTTGCTGGCCTGGTCGCCCTGGGGCTAAAACCATGACTCACGGGGTCCTGGGCTTGGCTCTCCGTGCGCTGCATGCACTGCCAGCTCCCAGAGTGCTGTGCTGGTCCTTCCTGCAGAGCTGCTGGACTGTCCTCAGCGGGAGGTTAGCTTCTCTGTGTCGTTCTGTGGGTGCTGGGGCTCCTGAAGTTGTTCAGAGTCCCCTTTTACATAGTTTGGAGGTGATCTGGGGGGAGAGTGCCTTGGATGCACTGTTTCTTCTCCACCATCTTAGCTCCGCCCCCAAGAAAATTAAATTTAAAAAAACTAGTCAAAACAATTAACTTTAGCAAAGTTGTAAAATATAAAATGAATCCACACAAATTATCAGTATTTCTATTTATTACCAACAAAACCCAACAGGAAGAATTAGAGAAATTGATTTAAAATAATTGTAGATAGTACATGATTCTTGACAGTCTACTTGTCAACACACACACACACACACACACACACACACACAAGTACCATGTAAACAGAATTACAAAACACTTTCCACACAGTTCTAAACAACTAGAGAAATATTAATTGCTCATGGGAGGCCAAGCCAATATAAAAAGATAACAATACTACTTAAATTAATTTACTTGTCAATGCTATACCAATAAAACTACAAAAATAATTACTCTATAAAGCAAGAAAAATATTAACAAAATTCATGTGGAAGAACAAATATTCAAGAATATAAAAAGAATCAATGAAAAAAAGTGAAGACAGCCTACCAGTACTAGATCTCAAACTACAGTAGAACACAGTATTCATCAAAATAGTCTGTTACTGTATAAGAGAGTAGTTAATCAGTAAAAATAGTTTAGGTACACTATATATATCAGCAATTTACCACAGTAACCTTGTGTTTGATAAGCCCAGAGATACAGGTGTTGGGAAAGAACTCATTACTTTATAAAAACTGCTGGGGAAATTGGAAAGCAAGCTGGTAGAAACTAGGCATAGAACATCTTATACTGTATAGAAAGATGAGGTAAAATTGGTACATAATTTAGATACAAAAAGTAATATTAGAAGTAAATAAGTAAATCATAAGCAAGTGGAACATTGAAAGAGACAAAGAGGATGATGTGTTGGGAGGCTACATAGCTAATTCTGATTACATGAAATTAAAAAGTGTTTTATACAAATAAAATCAAAGCAGACAAAATTAGAAGGAAAGCAAGAGGCTGCAAAAATACAGCAATTTCTTTAATAAAAGTCTTATTTCTTAAATATACAGGGGACTACGTCAAATTTTCAAAAATAAGAGCCATTTCCCAATTGATAAATAATCAAAGCAGATGAATAAGGAATTTTCAGAAGAAATCAAAACTATCAGTAGTTATATGAATAAGTCTTTAAATCACTAATAAGTCCAGAAATGCAAATTAAACCAACTCTGAGGTACCACCTCACACCTATCAGACTGGTCAACATGACAAAAAAGGGAAAGTGACAATTACTTGCGGGGCTTGGGGAAGTAGGGACACTAATACATTGTTGATATGGAGTCATGATCTGTTTGACCATTCTGGAGAACAATTTGGAACTGTTCCCAAACAGCCATAAAACTGAGCATACCCTTTGACCCAGCAAAGCAACTACTAGGTTAGTATCCCAGAGAGTTTAAAGAAAAAAGGAAAATGACCTACATGTATAAAAGTATTTATAGCAGCTTTTTTAGTGTTGGCAAAGAATTGAAATGGACAGTATGCCCATCAATTGGGGAATGCCTGAAAATGTAACGTAAATGATTGTGAGGAGGTAAGAAATGACAAAGGGGATTGTTTTAGAATAACCTTTGAAGATTTATATGAATTCATTCAAAGTGAAGCAAGTAGAACTAGGAAAACTTTGTATATAGTAACAACAATATTGTAAGAGTTAAAAAAAAAACACTTAATGAAAAACGCTATCCATCTCCCAAGGGGGAACTAATGAACTCAGAGGTCAGACTGAAGCATATTTCTTTATTTCATCCATTCATCCATCAATCCATCCATCCATCCATCCATTCATTCATTCATTTTGCAACAGAGCTAAATGGAAATAGGTTTTGTATGATTTCATATTGCTTGGCCTCTCAATGAATGGGGGAAGGGCAGGAGGGAAGCAAAGAATTTGGAACTAAAAAAAATAATGAAAATAGCTTTAAAAAATTAACTATATTTTTGCAACCTGTAGAGTTTGTGACCATCTTTCATCAATAGTTGTTGACCTGGCTTCTCCTTGATATAAATTTTATTATTTCATTCCATTACAGAATAAAAGATAGCAAGTTTACTGACTTGTTTCAGTGTTTTCTACAAAAGAGTTGTTGCTCTTCTCATTTGGAGGTCACAGCACATAGTTGAGGTCACAGAAAAGGTAATGCCTGTGACTCATGTATGCAGGCTTGAATAATTTCAAAATAAAAATACAATGAAATTCCCATCATTATGCTCCAGACTCTTTATGCTCCAGACTCTATTGCCCTGGGCCTCTGGGCTTCTGATTGGTGAGTCATTTCTATTCCAATCCAAACTCCCATCCTGCTATTTTCTGGCCCTCTTCCACCCTGTGAAGTCATGTGTAACACTAAGCCTCACTCCTACTTTCTGCCTCTAGTTCTAGGAAAAATAATAAAATTAATACTATGAAAAGGTGATCAATCAAATATGCTGTCTTCCTCTCTTAGAATGTAATATCCTTAAAGGCAAAGATTGTCTTTTTCTATTTAGATCCCTAGCACTTAGCACAGTACTTGAGACATAGCAAGTACTTCATAAAATTAAAAATTATTATTCAAACTGCATAAAATTAAATATGTCAAACAAATTTAAATACATTTTCAAATTATATTTTTGTAAGTTTGCAGAATTGATACTGTGAAATTATTAAAAGAAATACTTAAGCAAGATTTTTAGAACACCATATAAATAAAAAATTTCATGAACTGTCAATAATTTCCCATATTACAAATGCTAACACAAAGATGTCCCTGAGAACTTAACCAAAACCCTATTGGAACCAGAACTTTATCTCAGACTCAACTGTTGCCCATAATTGTCTGGAAAAAGAATATTTATACATAAAAATTTAAGAATCTTTTAAATAGCATTGCTGTATCAAATGTCAAATATTCACAAGGTATAAACCAATGGAAAGAAAAGCTTTTAAAATAGAGCCAACAGAAGAAATAAAAATCATTTGGAAAGAGGAACAGGTCATGTAATCCTTGTTCTGTTACATGGTACTCAAGTTGAACCAAGGATATTTTCAACGAGCCTAGAAAATAACATCTTAATTCTTTTATTGAAATACAAATAGCATTTATTTTATTCTCTAGCATAATAGTCCATAGAACATTAAATATAAAACAGTTGAAGAATAGTGGTTGTCCTACCTCTAATTCTATCTGAATTACATTGAGTAATATGAAAACAATTATGACAGCAATGGTGAAAATGGTGATGATGATATTTATACAGCTGTTACTGCCAGTATTGGGGACCCATTGACCCATAATCCCTACAAAGTTAAGAATGACATTTGCGAGAGATGTCGATATGCAGAATATTCATCATCTCCAACTATTTTGAATTAAAACCTCACCATGTACAGGCTAAGCAAAAGGAATCTACAGTCATTGGGTAAAAGAATGAAAGTCTGGGTCTGAGTTATTCTGCTCTCAAGGTTGTCCCGAACAGGCTCTCAGTGAGCACATGGGGAATGAGCGAAGATAGACACCAAAACATCTACCCTATTCTCATGAAAGACCGTAATTTACTCATTAGCGCAATGATTCAGAGATAGCTCAATGTTAAAAACAATGAGACAAACTATCCTGGGACCGCTTCTATAAGAACTCCAGAAAACTATAAGAAGAATAAGATTAATAATCAAAATAGCTACGATTTTGATATTACATAGTTTTTACTTTGTGTTTTATCTTTTAAAAAACATCTAGTTTCGGGGCAGCTAGGTGGCGCAGTGAGTAGAGCGTCGGCCCTGGAGTCAGAAGGACCTGAGTTCAGATCTGGCCTTAGACACAACACAAACAAACAAAAAAACCTAGCCATGTGACCTTGGGCAAGTTACTTAACCCCAATTACCCTCCAAAAAGCAAAAAAAAAAAAAAAATCTAGTTTGAAGAATTATTCCATTTCTGGGAGTGAACTGGGTGATTTCTAAAGTCTCCTCCAACTTGAACAGTTTGTGTTACTATGAAATGGGAGACATGAGCACAGGGCAGCATTACATCTATTTTTCTGATTGTAAAAAGAGAGTAAATAAGGTTAAGTGACCTCCCTAAAACATTCAGGGAGAGGTCTAGATAAGGAATTCAGAATTTTGTATTGTTATAACTCAGAGATAATTTCATTAAAATAGTGGGTTTCAGACTGTGTTTACCAAGGCCTAACGGATAGAATCAAAGCAGAAATATTGTCCACTTTTAGCTTTACATAGTCTCAAGGTCATCTGTGTGAGTAACAAGAAGGTAAGCAAAGGAAGAACAATATCATCTTGAATCAAGGTAGCACTGCAAATGACTTCGGTTTGGTTTTGTTTTTCATTTTTCCCCAAGGGTGTATAGGTTTACTAGAGAAAGGATTCTAAAAGTCCAACACTTTTTTTTTTTTAATGATGAGTCAACTGTGACTAAGAAAGGGTAAGCGACTTGTCCAAGGTCTTACTAGTAGTAGCAGAATCAGGATTTGAACATTGTCACCCAGATTCCAAATCTGGTCTTTTCTTTTCTTTTTCCCCCCTTTTTGGAGGGCAGTTGGGGTCAAGTGACTTGCCCAAGGTCACACAGCTAGTTTTTTTGTGTGTTAAGTCTCTGAGGCCAGATTTGAACTCAGGTCCTCCTGACTCCAGGGCTGGTGCCCTATTCACTGCACCACCTAGCCACCCCAAGGCTTTTCTTTTCTTTCTTTTTTTTCGTTAGACCTCAGCAAAGAATAAAAAGAGGAAAAGAGGCTATGGTTAAAAACAAGCTATTACAACAAATTTTCCCCTAGATACTTTTGCTGCCTGGTAGTCAAGGCCTAATTGCTCATCCTCTCCACCCTGACGAATTCGATTTCCTTGAATTTAACAAGCCATTCTGGTCACTGAACAGGCTCCCATGCTGTCAGATTTTTCTAGCAGGGGTACCATCTCTGGACAGATGGATTGAACCACAACTGGCAAAAATACCCCTGGGACTCAGGTCCTAGACCCCAAAGAGTTTCATCACTGCTGTCAGTCTTGCAAATTTGAGGAGAGACCATGGAGATTCTGAAATTTTTATTTTATAAAGTAAAATGTCTATTTATGTCATACATGGGTCAATGAAAATATTAAATCATGAGACTACTAGAAATTTCTAATGAACCATCCAAAAATTTTACTTTCCTTAAGCATTTGTTCTCATCTTATTTATAAGAACTACAGAAATATTTCTTAAATTTCCCTTAGTATGAGAGTATATTTGATGCCTTTGATGTAGAGGTGGTTTTCTACAGCACTTGATTCAGTCACCTTCATGGCCATCAGAACACATGGTTCGAATCCACCCCTTTCAATGGAGGAAGTCCTTACTTGCTTGGGGTAGTCATTCACCTAACTCCCTGATGGGTTTAAGCTTTACCCACAACCTGGTTTGGCCCATCTGCCAGGGTGTGGCTGATACACGTGCTATAGCTTCTTAGAGCCCCAAATGAGAATTGGGTTAAAGGTGGACACTACATTGGATGAGCAGCCCTGAAAAGGGCTCAGCAATCCCTCATACCACATGTGCTAGTCGTCCCTGAAGAAGCCATACACCCCTTTTCTAAACTATCTTAAATGCAAAAACATTATACTACGGTCTATAAATTAAGTCAGAGTTGCCTCCAAAGAGGGCAAAAACAGTAGGAAGATTAACCTTCAGTGGCTCACAAAAGCCAGTTGTGCTATCTATGTCCCCATGAGAATTTCCCTGATGCCACCATCAAGAACTGCTGTTAGCAATAACCAACACATAGTCAATATGGTAATAATTGCCTTCTCCCATGATGTAGCAGCCTGAAGAAGTCTGTCTACTTCCCTCTTCTAGGGAGAAAGAGGCTGTTTGCCCCTCCTCTACTTGAAAGTCATTCTCCTTCCTCTCAAAATCTCTGGGCTTTTAAGAAAGGGGGCTTGAACTAAGGGTAAGATTAATATTTGCTTTGAGATTATGGCCTTCTTGTCCACATGTACAATCTGGGGGAACTACACACAGCTAAAAGAATACAGAGAACAGATACAACAAAGTAGGTCAAATTTTAACCAAATGAATACAACAAAAATTCTTATACAACACAGGTGATAACATAAATGTTAGCTCTGCCTGTGAATGTCACTGAATTTAAATATCTTCTGAAAAAATCTGTAACCTCCAAAGGACAGAATCTTGTAATTTTTGTGGGTGCTTTGATATTGCAAAAGATCTTCTGGTTCTGGGTTCTAGATCTTTCCATTAAGATCACAGTGATTTATGTACAGAATTGAATATAACTTAGAACAGTTGGTCTGCAGAAATAGAATCTAGCACTTAGTCCTAATTATACTTTATAGTATTGAGAAGTGTCCTTCCTTTTTCCCTTCTTTGTCTTTTTCTTTTCCTCCCTTCGTTTCTCCTCTTCTTTTCCCCTCTTTTCCCTTCTCCTTTTTATCTTCCATCTTACTCAAGCTTATAATGCAATGGCCCCTCACAGACCTAATCCCACTGCTCATTAGCATAGACTCTATGACCCATCTGTTTCTGACCTTGATCAGTCCCTCTTCAGAAGCACACACACTCCTAGAGGCTTCCCTCTCCTGAAAGACATGAACTTCTAGAGGCTCCCTACATTGGTTCTAGATTAGGTGCAGACATTGATCTGCTTTAGCCCCACTGAAGCTCAGAATTCCAGAGCTCAAAGCAACCCACCAGTATCAGCTTCTCCCAATAGCAGGGATTATGATTTGGGCCACTATGCCCAGCTTCCTTTGCTTTTTCCAAATATCTATTTTTAAAGCAACTCAGCCTAAAATATTAAACTTAAAGTTATAAATGTTATTATACAAATTCATAATTTTGCATATTTCTATTCAAATTCACACATTTGAAAGCAATATCTAATTGTATTTCATGAAAAACTTTTACTGTTACATTTCCACAAGGGTTTATTTTGAAAAGACAGAGACAAGAAAGTAAGAAAGTTCTTAAACTATCAGTTATTAGCATGTTCATTAAGGCATTTGTCATCACTTAGAAGAAATACAGCTTAGGATCCAAACTGAACAGAGATGCTGCCAAGGAAGATAAGGTCCTTTGGTTGCATCAATTTGTGGATGTGTTTGTCCTTCGTTTTCAAAGATGACCATGGCTTCAGGGAAATGATGATGTGACTTGCAGTTGACTTTTATTTGAGTGAGGGAGGGCTGTGCATGATCACCAGCCTCACTTTCTCCTCCAGAGCCATCTGGATTAAGTGACCTGATATTCAGCAGGATGACTGGATATGACCCAGGATGCAATGGGAGACCCTGGCCCTTTTAGGCTAAGGCCTTTTCATGTACTCACTTAGAGTGAGGTAATATCCATTTAGTGAATAGGCCTCTTTAAGAAATGAGTCAAGGAATGACCCCTTTAATTAGGAAAAGAAAAAGAAAAAGAAAAAAAAGTGAAGCTGGGAGGGGAAGAGCCTGAGGTTTGTTGTTCCAAAGAGAAACAGTTATTATTGACGTTAACTGTAAGCCTGGAGGGTCCAAAATACAAAGTGGAACTTTGATGTCAGAGTGAACTGTGTTTAAGGTTCTGTGAAGGAAGGAAGGAAGGAAGAAAGAAAGAAAGAAAGAAAGAAAGAAAGAAAGAAAGAAAGAAAGAAAGAAAGAAAGAAAGAGAAAGAAAGAAAGGAGGAAGGAAGGAAGGAAGGAAGGAAGGAAGGAAGGAAGGAAGGAAGGAAGGAAGGAAGGAAGGAAGGAAGAAAGGAAAGGAAAAGGAAAGGAAAGGAAAGGAAAGGAAAGGAAAGGAAAGGAAAGGAAAGGAAAGGAAAGGAAAGGAAAGGAAAGGAAAGGAAAGGAAAGGAAAGGAAAGGAAAGGAAAGGAAAGGAAAGGAAAGAAAAGGAAAGGAAAGGAAGAAATGGAAGGAGGGAGGGATAGAGGGGGGAAGGGAAGGAAGAAGGAGGAAGAAAGAAATCTAGCCAGTAAACCCCAAGTTAAGTAGTAAGCTTCTGGTCAACAAAATTAACCTTCTTTTGGGGAGGAGAAGTAAAGGGAGAGGATGAGGATGAGCTTAGTTACCCAATGAGTTGGGTCCCCATTAAGGCAGCTTGGGCTACTCACAGGTTGTGTTGGTCCTTCATTTTTGAAAAGGATCATGGCATCAGGGAAATGATGACATGACTTGCAGTTGACTTTTATTTGAGTGAGGAAGCTCTGTGCGAGATTACCAGACTCACTTTCTCCTCCAGAGTCAACTGCAAGTTAAGTCATCATTTCCCTGATGGAATGGTCCTCTTGTGGGTGACATTATGATGATTGGATCAAAACCTGTAATATTAGTTGATCATCTAATTAAATGCAAAATGACTCAAAGGAGTCAGCCCCATGAAATACACCAGAAAGTCCAAGTCAATAAAGAATGGCTATGGTTTAGATTATAACATACCATTTGATGATATATTATAGAGACAGCTAGTCAATGCATAGATCTTGAAGGACAATGACATTAAAACTGTCTAGAAAAAGAAGGCACACTAGACCACCTTTGGAAAAGAGAATCATGCTTTTTAATGATCTTAAGCTTCTTCTTGAAAGAAAGGTACATCTTTTTAATATCCATATTCTTCCAAAGATGCTATGTGGCTGTGAGTCATGAATTACCTGCTCCAGGGAATTAAAGCAGATCTTTCTAAGGGTAATTAATGGAGAGGTAATGTTGTAGGCATGATTAAAGTGCAATATGTTACTAATGAGGAATTTGTCAGAAAGTGACAGAAAGCTATGTAAGACTTTGTGGTGTGTTTTGATACCTGGATGGGTCTCTGATCTCATTAATGTAGTTATTTCCTTCACTAATGCCACTTTATATTGTCCTCGTCCTCCCATTAACACTCCAAAGGGACTAAACTAAAATATTTTGACATTGTATGGATACCAAAGGAGCATGTGGGCTCTCTTTCAGTGAGTCCTCATTCTCACTACATGATCAGTCCACCTACTTTTCTGCTTCTCCATTGCTCTCTGAAAGACCTTGTAAAAGCATGAGGGTGGCTAGGTGGCACAGTGAGTAGAGCGTCAGCCCTGGAGTCAGAAGGACCTGAGTTTGGATCCGGCCTCAAACACAACGCACACACAAATAAAAACCTAGCTGTGTGACCTTGGGCAAGTTACCCCAGTTGCCTTCCAAAAGGCAAAAAAAAAAAAAAAACAAGCACAAGCAGCTTTCCAGAAGACTGCTGCTGTGAACAGTTTCAAGATTCTCATGACATAGTATAGTGAACTTTCTATTTATTCAGTAAGAAACTAAGACAAAACATCCACAGAAACTAAAGTAGAGCATTCACATTGTTATAGCATAAGAAGTTATCACTAAAATGGCCACATAGTTTTCACCAAAGTGGACATATAGTTTTAAGCAAAAGATATCATTCAGTAAGTCCTTAACTCAGTCATCCTTAGGGAGCAAGCCTCCTTATGGCACACAAAGTAAAAAGGTCAAAGTTCTCCACCCCTAGATCACATTGTCTTACTCTCTCAGTCAAAAAGTCTTCTTTTTTCTTAATTGGAGATTAGTTTCCACCTTTTCCATAAAGAATTTCATAAGGAATCATCCTTAACTAAATCATCCTGAAGAGGTACAGGATACAGAGTACAAAACCCTCCTACCCCTAGGCCACAGTAAATCATACCCAAGGAGAGGTCTTTTCATCTTAACTTGAGGCTGGCTCTCAGATTCCATGGTTCTTCTTCCATGGTCCCACCTCCTGCCTGAATCTACCCAACTGTCACCTGGATTAAAAAGCAGGCAGCTCTCAGTTCCTCATCCAGTTCCTTGTCCAGTTCTTTGTCCAGTTCCTTGTCCAGTTCCTATTCCACATTGAAGCTCACAGTGTCTAGTCCACCTCAAGTCCTTCACAGTGTCTGTTCCTGGGAAGACAAAGCTTAACAAAGCTACCATAACATTTATACACATTGCTGGAACCATCATCAATTCGCTGCCTGTGAAATCAATACAGACCCACAAACAAGGTCTGAGAACTCAACACACATCACCAACAAAAATCAACACAGACAGAAGAGAAAAACAGAGTGCCACCACCACAAATGCTCCCTTCTTAAAATCCACCACCACAAGTGCTCTCTCAGTTCTGCTCCCTCCCAGCCTGGGCTTCTCCTTATGTATGGTCATTAAGCTTCTCCCTGTTCTGCCCCTCCCTGTTGCATTAGGCACAGGGGTTCACAAGTTCTGTTTCTTAACAAAAGACTTGATATAATAATGGTCAAGGCTTAAAAGAAACTTGAACTGAAACAAAGTCCTAAATAATTGAATAGCTGAAACAAGGTATTAGCTACTTCTTTGCTTGCCATTACAGACTTGCAGTTTAATGGGCAATGGGTTGCAGTGTTTAAGAATTCACTGAAGTGAATGGGGTCAGTCATGTATTAAAAGCAGTGGATAGCAAATGGATAGCACAACTGAAGCCATCACACCCATGAAATGCAACATCTCTAAGAGAAGATGCCTGATATAGCATATATAAGAATACCACAGGGTCTTGGGGCAGAGCCAAGATGGTGGAGTAGAAACAGCATTTCCATGGTGCTCCAGCCCACAACACTTGAAAATCATGTAAAAGGGGGACTCTGAACAACCTCTGGAGCTCCAGCACCCACAGAACGACACAGAGAAGCTAACCTCCCACTGAGGACAGCCTGGCAGCCCAGCAGGGAATGGCCAGTGCAGTGTGCTGGGACCTGATAGTGCAGATCTCTGGGAGCTGAGCCCAGGACCACATGAGTCAGAGGTTTTAGCCCCAGGGTGGTCAGTCCAGCAGCTGGCTGGAGGGACCCCAGAACATCAGAAGCTGTGGCTTTTCCAGAATTTCCAACACATAGATGCCTAGGACAAAGTGAGAGGGTAGTGCCCTTTGGACTTTGGGACCAGTATTTGGGAGCTTCTTGGCTTCTTCCCCAGGGGGCTAGAAGTGGCTGAGGAGACATGGCACAGACACTATTTTGCAGCTTCAGCTCCAGCTTCAGCTCCTGACCTGCAAACTGTAAGGAGATCCAGCAATCAGTCTTGGGAGGTAATCACTCTTGCTTTAACCTCCCTGGATCTGGATTGCGGTATGGAGTGGAGGTCTTGGGGTGGGCATCCAGCTTGCCAGAGCATGTGGAGGCTTCACAGAGGCCACCCAACTAATAACTCCGGAAGTTGTGAAGACCCCAACGTTTGGGATGGAAGCCCCCCTGTCTAGTGGCAGAGTCCTACTGTGGCAACAAGCCCAAAAGTCAAGTAATTAAGTGGCAACATACCTAGGCAAAGGAAACAAAATAAACAGAAAAATTAAATGTTAGACTCCTACTTTTGGGGCAAAGAGGATCGAAGCAGGGAACAGGAGGAGGACTGTGAGGTCAGAACTGCTGCAACAAAAGCCCCAAATGAAAATACGAGTGGGAACAGGCCATAGAGGATCTTAAGAAGGATTTTAAAAACCAAATAAGAGAAGTGGAGGAAAAATTGGAAAGAGAAATGAGAAGGATGCAGGAAAAGTATGAAATGAGAGTCAACAGCCTGACTGAGGAAAATAACATCTTAAAAAATAGAGTAACTCAAGTGGCAAAAGAGGCTCAAAAAGCCAATGAGGAGAAGAATGCTTTAAAAACCCAAATTTGCCAGATGGAAAAAGAATCTCAAAAGCTCACTGAGGAGATTCATTCCTTGAAAATTAGACTGGAGCAAATGGAAGCTAGTGACTTTATGAGAAATCAAGCTGCTGTTAAACAGATCCAAGCAATTGAAAGAATAGAAGGCAATGTGAAATATCTCATGGGCAAAATCATTGACCTGGAAAACAGATCCAGGAGAGATAATTTAAAAATCATTGGACTACCTGAAAGCCATGATCAAAGAAAGAACCTAGAAATCACCCTTCAAGAAATTCTCAAGGAAAACTGCCCTGATGTTTTAGCCCAGAGGGCAAAATAGAAGTGGAATGAATGCACGGACCACCTCCTGAAAAAGATCCCAAAAAGAAAACTCCTAGGAATATTATAGCCAGGTTCCAGATCAAGGAGAAAATACTCCAAGCAGCCAGGAAGAAATAATTTCAGTATTGTGGAAACACAATCAGAATAGCACAGGACCTGGCAGCTTCTACACTGAGGGACTGAAGGGCATGGAATAGGATATTCAGCAGGGCAAAGGACCTGGTACTAAAACCAAGAATTACGTACCCAGCAAAACTGAGTATCTTGTTTCAAGGGAAAATATGGTCATTCAGTGGAATAGAGGACTTTCAAGCATTCTTGAGGAAAAAAACAGAGTTGAATAGAAAATTTGACATTCACTATAAGAAACGAGGAGGAGACAGATTTCATATTTACCTGGAGAGGCTTATACAAACTGATGCTGAGTGAGAAGAGTAGAATCAGGAAAAATTTATATACAATCACAGACACAACATATGTGTGATGACCAACTATGACAGACTGGACTCTTTTCAGCAATGCAGTGATATAAGTCAATCCCAAAAAACTCATGAAGGAGAGAAATGCGACATCCGGAGATATAACTAGAAAGAACTGAGCTTGAAACCTGATGGAAGCAAACTAATTGATCTTTTTCTTTTCATTGTTTGGTTTTATTTCTTCTTTACCATTTTTCATCCCACCTAGTACAATATGCCTTTGTAATTGGACTAATGTCTCTAATATGGAAGTATTTGCAGATCCTATACTGGACTATGCTGTTGTGGGGGGAGGGGGGAGGGAGGGAAAGTAAATTTGAAAATCAAGGAACTATGGAATTGAATCTCGTTAACTAAAACTAAACTAATAAATTAATAAAAAATAAAAAAATATTAAAAAAAGAATATTTGGCATTCAGACACAAGAAGCAAGAGATACTTGAGAAGGTAAACAGAAAAGAAATCAAAAGGAACTTATCAAGGTTGAACTGTTTACATTTCTACATGGAAAAACAATAACCGTGACTGATGAAACCTTTCTCAGTATGAAAATAATGGAAGAAGGGTATATGGACATATGAATACATATGTGAATGTGTGTATATATGTTTACAGTTATACATGGATAGAGGGCACAGGTTGAATTTGGTGGGAAGGGATGATACTTAAGTGGTGAAGTTAGGAGGTGAGAGAGGAAAGTGGCAAGAGGAGATGGGGAGAGACAGGGTAGGGTAAACTATCTCATGTAGAAGAAGCAAAGGGAAGTGGCTGCAGGTGAGGGGCAGAATAGGAAGGCAAAAAGGCAAAACCATATTCTCATTGAATTTGGCTCAGGGAGAGAATGATATACATACTAAATGGGATATCTCACCCTGAAGAAGAGCAGGGGGGGAGAGGGATGAGAGGAGGGAGGATGGAGGGGAGGGCATGCTGGGGGGAGGGGAGGTTGGAGGCACCCACTTTTTTAGAGGGACAGGATCAAAGTAGGGAATGGACCAGGTGGGGAGTGGGATGGGTGGGAGGGAAATACTGTCAGTCTTTTTTTTTTTTGCTATTTTTGGAGGGCAATTGGGGTTAAGTAACTTGCCCAAGCTCACATGGCTAAGGTTTTTGTTTGTGTGTGCATTTAGTGTCTGAGACCGGATCCAAACTCAGGTCCTTCTGACTCCAGGGCCGACTCTCTACTCACTGCACCACCTAGCCACCCCAATACTGTCAGTCTTTTACAATATATCTACTTTGGTAATGTTTTGCATAGCTACACATGTACAACACATACTGAATTGCTTATCTTCCCAGAGGGAGTGGGTGACAAAGGGACGAAGAGAATGGATCTGGGATTCGAAGTTTTAAAATTAAATATTTCGAATATATATATATATATATATATACATATATATATATATATACTATTATTAATACTATTTTGCATGTAACTGGGAGATAAGATGTGCAGGCATTGGGGCACAGAGATTCACCTTGTCCTAATGGAAAAGTCGAAGGAGGTATGGAAGAGGATATGGGAGAGAGCTGATTGGATGAGCAGATATCCTGTGGGACTGCTATTCTGGGGTGATGGGTAGGGGGAAAATGGGGAAAATTTTGTAACTCAAAATCTGGCAGAAATGAATGATATAAACCAGAAGTTAATAAAGCACTTGGAAAAAGAAAAAAAAAAGAATACCACAGGATGAAAAATGGTGGATCAATTGCAATGTACTGATGGAGAAATGAAAACATCAGTGAGATCATTGATTGATGAATTAAACAATTGATTTATTAATTCTTATAAGTAAAGACACCACTGATTTATTAATTTATAACATTCAGATGACTATGTGCCAATAGCTAAATCAATATGTGATCTGTTTATACCTTAAAAGATCTATAATTTTTTAGGTGCAGGGGTCTTCCCTCTGTAACTTAGTGGATAGATTGCATGAGCTGGTATAATCAAAAAAGCTCATCACCTCATGGACCTGCCACTGGTGACAAGCCCATCCAGACTTAGCTAGTCTGGTCCTTGGGCTATTATTGATGTCTGGCTCATCATCAGACATTCTCTCAAATCTTTTCCATCTTAGCATAAACCACCAGAACTTCTGCTCTATTGGAAACAGCACTCAATAAGCCAAGATCTCTTTTATGCCAGCCAAGACATTAGAGTACTTCTCTGAAAGAGCAAACATATCAATCCAACTGAAGTAACCAAAGCATAAACAGAGATAACTTCACTAAATGCAAATCTCTGAGGAGTACAACAGAGAAATGATGATTAAATATTCTAGAATATACTTTTCCCATATGTACAGAAAGAATACCTTCCAGTTCAAAATACTTTCACACTAACCTCTATCCAGAAGGAATGTGGAGAATGAACAAATGAAAACATCCTTTTTACTTCACTCAGCACAAAATGATAGAACTTCTACATTTAAAAGAGATTTTAGAATCTTCTAGTCCACACTCTTATTTTTCAGATAAGGAGAACACATTTCAGGGAGGATACATGACTTGCCCAGAATATCCAAAGCTGAGTTAGGGATAGAGGCAGGACTAACATCCAGTTTCCCAAATCCTACTATAGTGCTTTTTACATGGCACTTAGTTGTTTCAACCATTGTTGTTGCTGTTATTGTCGTTAAGTCATTTCAGTTGTGTACAACTCTTCATCACCTATTTGGTGTTTTCTTGTCAGAGATAATGCAGTGCTTTGTAATTTTGTTCTTTAGTTAATTCTACAGATGAGGAAGCTATAGCAAACAGGGTTAACTATCTTGCCCAGGGTCACACAGCTAGTAATTATCTGGAGTTGGATTTAAATTCAGATCTTCCTGACTATAGGCCCAGTACTCTATCCACTATATGATCTAGCTGTCTCTTTCAATAATTACTTGACCTTAATAGAGTGGTTGAGAGTAACAAGGTATTATTTAGATTCAATTTGTAGAACTTTTACTCCACCTAGCCTCTTTTTGCTCTCTCTCCTCTCCTCTTTTTCTCCTTCCTTCTTTTCCTATTTCCTTTCTTCCTTCCCTCTGATTAGGACACATGATTTCACCCATTTAGGAAAATCCCAGTGTGAAAACTCTATCTTACTAATGCAGGCCAGCACCTCTTTGATAACAAGTTAAAGATTTGACTGGAAGCATGGAAATGCCAAGTGACCCAGACAAATAGTATTAGTCAGAGGAGGCTTTGCAACTTATTTATTGCAAGTCTGGTTCTTTATTTCTGGTGTTTTGCTGCCTATTCTGTACCTTATTAACACTGGTTATTTGTCTTGCTATTTGCCAGTATGTGACTTTCTATTAGATACCTTTGTAAGAGCCTGAATGATAAATACTTAAAATAATATAATTACAACACTTCTTTAGAATTTGAGGTAACTACCAGATGAAATTCTTCAAATAGAAACTATTTAAATCCATTTGAAGAGATGTATTTTATCCTGAAACTAAACTCAAGAAGGCACTTATTGTGAAGGGTCTTATAAAAGAGAAATTGATGGACAAATTCAACTAGAGTTTAAAATGAGACAGAAAATCCATTCAAGCAAACACTTCCTGGTTGTTTAAAGGCATTCTATTATATTTATGTCAGTAAAAGCATGGAGTGGGGGAGGGTAGTCTAACACAATATGGTCTCAATACATTACCTTTTGATATTCAAACAATACAAAGATCAAATTTGTAGAATCTTGAGCAACTGATATTTACATCCATTAGGCTGTCTCTTAAATAATAAAAATAAAATATTACCAACATGTGGTAACTTTATTTAAGAGGAGATTTTAGAGAAAAAGAGAAATCTTACATGACAATAGTTAGATAAAAATCCCAGTTTTCAGAGGGGGGAAGAAAGAGGATTGAGTCTTCAAACTATAGGTGAACATCAGACCTCTGAGCCAAGATAATGGAATAAGCAGTAAATTGTCATAACTCTCCCACATTTACCTCCAAACAGCCATAAAATAGCACCCCAAAATAAATCCTGGAAGAACAGAACCAGCAAAAAGATGGAGTGGAACAATCCAGTAGTCCAAGAAACTTGGAAGATGGGCAAGAAAGGTCTGTCTTAGTTGGGGAAAAGGAGTATGCCATCCAGGATGCTAAGCATCCCAGCAAGTCAGAATCAAGGCCAACCTCAGCAAACCAGTAGAAGATCCTCAGCCCCAATGCTGTGGAACAGGTAAATCCCAATACCAGGACCCCTACATGCCTTAGCAAAGCCAGAGGAACTGTAAGACTCCAGCCCTGAGAACCACCATGTTCTTCAGCATAGCTCCAGACAAACAGGCATCTTCCAATGGCCTGACCTCCATGTGTTTCAGCACTTCTATGAGTAAACAGGTAGAAGCCCACCAGATGGGTGCCTAACCAAACAGGCAACTGCCAGCACCAGGACCCTGACATGTTTCGCTGTAGCTCTGGACAAACAGGCAGCCTTCAAAGCCCAGACCACCAGCATCAGGGTAGGCCTAGTGAAACACAGAAACACCCCCACTAATCTCAGCATACAACAGACACCACCACTAGGACCCCAGTTTAGCACCAGTAAGCTGCCAAACTTCTAGGGCCTCCAGTAGCACAAGCCACCTCACATTTCTCTCTCTCAGTGCAGCACTAGACATGAGAGGCCACATCAGTGCAGTACCAGGTAAACAGCCTACAGCCTCTGGCAAAAGAAACCTGAGACAGTGCCCCTTCAAACCCAAGAGGAGAGGTCAAATTCAAAAGAAAAGAAAAAAAGACTAAAAAACGAGCAGAAAACAAGAAAAGAATCTGACCATAGAAAGTTATTATGGTGACAGGAAAGATCAAGACACAAATTCAGAAGAGGACAACAAAGTCAAAACACCTATGGGTAAAACCCCAAAGAAAAAGCAGGAAGTTGTCTCAAGCCCAGAGAAGAGCTCAAGAAGGAGCTTAAAAATCATATGAGAGGGGCAGCTAGGTGGCCCAGTGAATAGAGCACCAGCCCTGGAGTCAGAAGGACCTGAGTTCAAATCTGCCCTCAGACACTTGACATACTTACTAGTTGTGTGACTTTGGGCAAGTTACTTGACCCCAATTGCCTTGTCCTCCTCTCTCCAAAAAGCAAAAAAAAAAAAAAATCATATGAGAGAGGTAGAAAAAAAGTTGGGCAAAGAAATGAGAGTGATGCAAGAGAATTATGAAAAAAGAGTTAACATCTTGGGAAAAGAATAGTTTACTAGTTAAAAAGTAGAATTGGCCAAATGAAAAAGGCAATACAAAAATCCACTGAAGAAAACAACTTCCTAAAAAGTTTCTTTAAAAAAATCTTTCTAAAAAAAACAAAAAACAAAAAATAAAAAACAAAAACAAACAAAACAATGGACCAAATGGAAAAGGAAATACAAAAACTGAGGAAAACAAGTTCTTAAAAGTTAGAATTGGGCAAGTGGAAGCTAATGACTCTGGGGACAGCGAGAAAGAATCAAATTCAAAAGAATGAAAAAAATAGAAGAAAATGTAAAATACCTCATTGGAAAAACAATTGACTTAGAAAATAGGTCCAGGAGAGACAATTTCAGAATTATTAGACTACTTGAAATCCATAATCAAAAAGAGGAGATGGACAGCATCCTTTAAGTAATTATCAAGGAAAACTGCCCTGATATCCTGGAATCAGAGGGCAAAATAGGCATTGAAAGAATCCACCAATCACCTCAGGAAGGAGATCCCAAAATAAAAACTCCAAGGAATATTATAGCCAAATTTCAGAATGATCAGGTCAAAGGAAAAATACTGCAAATGACCAGAAAGAAACATTTCAAATATCCAGAAGCCACAATCAGGATTACATAGGAATTAGCAGTGGCAACATTGAAGGATCAGATGTCATGGAACATGGTATTCTGGGACATAAAGGAGCTAGGATACAACCAAGAATCACTAACCTGGTGAAATTAAGCATAAATACTTCAAAGGGGGGGGGGGGGAATGGGCATTCAGTGAAAAAGAAAGAAGGATGTCAACCTTTCATAAGAAAATCAAAATTGAACAAAAAATTTGATCTCTAATATCAAGACAGCAGAGAAGCCTAAAAAGGGAACAGAAAACATAAGGGATTCAATGAAGCTGAACTATTTAATTCCTTATATGGAAAGATGATACTTGTAGTTCTTAAAAACTGAACTAAGTGAGATGAAATATACAAATATACAGAAACAAGGGGTATGGGTATAAGGTGAATTTGATAGAATAACAAAAATAATTAAGGGATGAGAAAGAGGAGTAGACTGTGTGCAGAAGGAAGAGAGAGATAGGATGGGCTAAATGATTTCCCATAAAGAGGTGCATAAAACCCATTACAGTGGAGGAAAAGAAGGTAGGGTAGGTGATAGGCATCACTTGAAACCTGCTCTCATCAGTATCAGCTCAAAAAGAGAATACTATACACAATCAGGTGCATATAGAAATCTATCATATAAGACAGGGAAATAGGAAGGGGGGAAATCAAGTAAAGTGGTGAGGGAGGACTGTCAGAACAGAGGGCAGACTGGAAGAGGTCTGACAGAATTAAAACACTGTCAAAGAGGGAAAGAGTGAAAAGAGAGAGAGGACAAACAGGAGGAAAAATGAGATGGAGGGAAATACCCACATAGTAATCATAACTGTGAATGTGAATGGGATGAACTCTTCCATAAAATGGAAATAGTGGAATCAATGAAATACCAGAATCCTACAGAATGTTGCTTAGAAGAAACATACTTGAAGCAGAGAGATATGCACAGAGAAGGGGAAGGGGCTGGAGCAGAATTCATTATGTTTCAGCTGAGGTTTAAAAAAAAAAGCAGGAGTAGTAATCCTGATCTCAGACAAAACAAAAGCAAAAACACTCCTATTTAAAAGAGATAAGGAAGGAAACTACATAGTACTAAAAAGTACCATAGGCAATCAGTACTAAACATACATGCACCAAGTGGTATGGCATCCAAATTCTTTTTTTTTTTTTTTTTTGCTTTTTGGAAGGGGAAGGCAGGGCAGTTGGGGTTAAGTGACTTATCCAAGGTCACCTGGCTAGTTTTGTGTTAAGTGTCTGAGGCCAGATTTGAGCTCAGGTTTTCCTGACTCCAGGGCCAGTGCTCTATTCACTATACCACCTCACCACCCCTAGCATCCAAATTCTTAAAGGTAATGTTAATTGAGTTACAGGTTCATGACGAAACAACAGATAGAGAACATTACAAAATGTAAAATAGATCATTCTGATTACATTAAATTAAAATTTGCACAAAAAAACCAATACAACCAAGATTAGAAGGAAAACAGAATATTGGAAAATAATCTTTACAGCAAGAGCCTTAGATAAAGGCCTTATTTCTAAAATATATAAAAAACTGAGTCAAATTTATAAGAATAAAAGTCATTCCTCACTTGATAAATGGTCAAAGGAAGTTTTAAAATGAAGAAATTAAAATTTTCAGATGAAAGTGGCTTTCAGATGAAGAAATCAAAGCTATCTATAGGCATATGAATAAGTGCTCTAAATTATTTTTGATTAAGGAAATACAAGTTAAAACAACTCTGAGGTACCACCTCACACCTAGAAGATTGATTAACATAACAAAAAAGGAAAATGATAAATGTTGGAGAAAATGTAGGAAAATTGAGACGCTAATACACTATTGGTGGAGTTTTGGACTGATCAATATGGAACACAAAGCAATATGGAACTATGCCCAAAGGGCAACCAAACTCTGCATGTCCTTTGATCCAGAAATAACACTACTGGTGTGTATCCCAAATAAATCATAAAATAGGGAAAAGGACCTACATATGCAAAAATATTCATAGAAACCATTTTCATGGTGGCAAAATATTGGAAATTGAAGCTGTGGTATATGAATGTAATGGAATACTGCAGAACAAGAAATGAAGAACAGGCTGATTGCAGAAAAACCTGGAAAGACTTGTATGAACTGATACAAAGCGAAGTGAGCAGAACCATGAAAACATTGTTCAGTTTCCACAACATTTTGTGTAATTATAATTATCAGCTACTAATGACTCAGCTCCTCTCAACAACATGATGATCCAAGACAAGTACAAAAGACTCTTGAAGGAACATGCTATCTACATCAAGATAAAGAAGGGATGGGCTCTGAATGCAGATCAAAATATACTTTTTCACATACTTTATTCTTCTTGTGTCTTTTTTTCTCTTTTGATCTGTTTCTTCTTTCACAACTGTGAGTAATATTGAAATATATTTTATATGACAGCACGTGCATAACCTATATCAAATTGCCTACCATTTTAGGAAGAGGACAAGAAGGGAGAGAGAGAAAAATTTGGAACTCAAAATCTTGTAAAAGTGAATGCTAACAATTGTGTTGCCATGTAATTGGGGAAAAAGAAATAAAACTATTTTAAAACAAACTATAGGTGAGTGAGCATGATTTTCTTTTCTGGGGGAAAGTCTAGAACATATTATTATAGAAATAGTTAATGAATTTCCAGAAAAGGAATTGGTGATCACAAAGTACAAGTGTGATGTCGAAGAAAATGGTTTTTTTTAAAAAGGTATTATTAATTTGAAGGATGGGAGGTATTCCATAGTATATTTAGATTTCAGCAAAGCATTTGACAATTTCTGTTGTTGCTGGGGAAAGTGGAATGGAGAAATAAGGACACAATGTAATAAATTTAGAACTGGTTAAATGACTATATGCAAAGAACTTTCATTGTTCATATAGTAAGAACTTTGGTTTAGGCCCACATCACTTCTTGAGGGAACTTTTGCAATTGTAGGTTATATGATCTTCCTATTTGAAGCTTCTCCTCATTTCAATTCATCTTTCACCCAGTTACCAAAGTTTTTTTCTTGAATTATAGATCTGACCATTTTAGCACAACTTCAGGCACAAAAAGTTCAGTGATGCTCTATTATCTCCACGTATTTGTTTTTGGTCTTTGAATACCTTCACACCTCTTCTCTTATGAGCTTTCCAGTCTTCTTATACATAACTTGTTTCTATTTTTTTTTCTTTTTGGAGAGGCATTTGGGGTTAAGTGACTTCCCCGAGGTCACATGGCGTGTGTGTGTGTGTGTGTGTGTTAAGTGTCTGAGGCTGGATTTTAACTCAGGTTCTCCTGACTCCAGGGCCAGTGCTCTACTCACACCTAGACTCCCCTGTTTCTATTCATTCTTCAAGCTAAGCATATTGACATATTTTCTATCTTGAACACACAGTGCTCTATCCCTGGTTGCCATGTCTTCCCACTGAAGATGCTCCATGCCTGAAAACATGTCCTCCTCACCTTGCCTCACAGAATCCCTGGTTTCCTTCAAAGTTCAGCTGAAGTGCCACTTTCTAAGTGAATTTTTTAAAAGTACCTTAGAAGTTAGAATTCTCCCTTCCCAAACTACCTTATAGTTCTCTCTCTCCCTCTCCCTCTATCTCTTTCTTCTCCTCCTAATGCTCCTCCTCTTCCTTTCTTGTCCCCTCCTTCTCTTTGATATCTTCCCCTCCCCTCTGCTCCCCTCCACTTCCGTCCTCTCTCCTCCCCTCTCCTTTCCTCTCTTCTCTGTCTCTTTCTCTGTATATAGATATATGCACACAAATATAGCATCTATTACATATATAATAGAATATGCATATATATTATGTGCATGCTATATATAAATGTTTATTATATATATACATATGCATATGTATATATATATATGTATATCATACTTATACATGGGCTTATTGTATCTCCCTGTTACATTCATTAGCTCCTTGGGTGCAGGGACTATTTTATTTTTCAAGGTCTTTCTATATGAGGTGTTTACCACAGGAGGACTTGATCCAGAACAGGTACTTAATAAATGCTTGTTGATTGATTGATTTCATGTAAAGAGAGATCTCTAGTAGAGGATCCCAGGAATCTGCCCCTGGCTCAATAGCAATTAACATTTGAATGAAGGAATAGATGGTAAGTTTATCAAATGTGCAAATAACACCAAACTTGGAGGTAGAATAACATGTTGTATGACAGAGGCAGGATCCAAAAGGCTCAAGAATAGACTGAATCCAAAAAGATGGAATTAAATATATATACAAATATAAAGTCTCCTACTTGAGTTAAAAACAAATTAGTTCAGTAAATGGAATGGAGTGGTAGGAGATGCCAGTATAGACTTTCAAATATCACATTTTAGGTAGAAATTATCTGGAATACTGATTGAACTGCAAGCTTACTATAAATTAATAATGTAATTGCATCCAAACTATCTAACTTATTATTAGGCAGTATTCATATCAGGGCATAGGGTCTAGGGCAAGGGAAGAAACAAATGCTTCTTTAAGATTTGGCTCAAGCACACTTTGTCCATGAAACTTTTTCTGATCCTAGGGGCTTTCTTCCAACCCCTCCAAAAAGTTACCTTCTATATTAATTACCATCTATATTAATTATATTTTGTGTGCACAGGTATGTGTGTGTATGTGTGTATATGCATATATATGTTATCCACGAGCTCCTTAAGGGTAGGGACTGTTTCATTTTTGTCTTGGTATACAAATGACCTAATATAATACCTAGAACATAATAGGTGTCTACTACATGCTAACTGATTGAGTATTGTGTTTAGTTTGGGAAACCACATTTTAGGGAGAACATTGACAAATGGGAACATCCAGTTAATTGTGACTGGAATTGAAAGGGAACTGGAAGCCATAACATATGAGAATCTGAGAAGAATTGCGAACACTTATCCTGACAAAGAAAAAGGTGGTGGAGATGAGAGGATATCATAGTTATTTACAAATATTTCAATTATTTTCAAGGGGAAGAATCAAGTCAAGTCAATAAGCATTTGTAAGGACTTGGCATGCATGAGGAATACAAATACAAGCGAAAAGAAAGTGTCCATTTTCAAGTTCACATTCTAATGGAGGGAGATAACACATTAAAAAAGTGGTTGAAAATGGAAGCAGAGATCCCACAGGAAAAGAAGGTCCCCATAAAGGGCCAAGCTGGAGAAAGCCAGAGAGTCAGGAGCAGAGCCAGAAGAGGAATGGAGTCAACATGGGTAGCAGGGTACTTCCTCAAACTGTCAGTCCTGGGAAGAACTTAACGATAGAGGAAGGTGTCACAGGAGCAGAGGAGTCCTCCAGGGTGAAAAGACCACATTGGTGGCTGGAACTTCCAGGGTGAGAAGGCCGCTGGGACATGCTAGGGAAGTATAGAAAGTCAGGAGTGGAACCAGGATAAGGAAGTATTAATTTTTTTCTGCTTGGTCCCAGAGAGCATAGTTAGCCATAGTAGATAGACATTTTATAATTGTAGAATTCAGCTCTACATAAGGAAATACTTCCTAACAAACTGAGCTATCAAAAAATGGAATAGCCTAGCCAGGGCTCCCCATCACTGGAGGTCTTCCAAGAAAGATAGGTTGACAATATCAGGGATGCCATAAGGATTATGGTATAGTATATGCTATGGCATATATGGGGGTGTAATGTTAAAGAAATAGGAAGATCTTCCCCTGCCATTAATAGGTCTAATACATGGAGCCTGAGTCACATGGAGCTCAATGTGTGGGAAGAGCTTGCCCAAAGAGCAGGGAGAGAGCAGAGCATCAGAGGAGCAGACAGCAAAGAGAGAAGCAAGCATGGTTGGGGGGAGGGAAGAATTTTGCCTAGGGGAACTTGTTTGTGGGGAGGCCTGACAGAAAGAATGTTTAAGATATCAGCGCTCTCAGATTAGTGATTAGTATCCTGTTAAATTATACCTCCTGGTATCCTAATGATGTCCCAAATAAATATTCTGATTTTGCCTTTAAGGAAGAGAGTTTATTTATATTTTGTGAATCTATCCTGGAAATGCATATGCATGTTCATATTGGCCGCTATGGATATCACATTGGTGATTGGGAGGGAGGAAGGGAAGAAGGGGAGTGGGAAGAGAGAGAGAGAGAGAGAGAGAGAGAGAGAGAGAGAGAGAGAGAGAGAGAGAGAGAGAGAGAGAGAGAGAGAGAGATTAGATTCAGGTCTAGTTTGGGCTGGAAAACCTCTCTGGTACCTTTCAACTCTGAAATTATTGGTCTATTCAATCAAAAACATATGCCATTATATGTTATAAATTATAAGATGGCCTAAAACTTCAAGGTGTTGCTATTGTTAGTGAATCAGGTGTCTTAAGTTAGTCTTTGGCAAGCCCTCTGTGGCCGGCTATTCCTGACTGAATTTTCTGATAAGAGTCTGCATTACAAATAGTGTTCATTGTTTAAAGGAAGAACCCTGTGTTTTTTTTTTACCTGATGGGAAAGAATGCAGTGGTTTGTATGTATAGAAGTTTAACAGCTTAATGTGAATTCTGCCCAAGAGATGTGCTTAATTCCTTTCATTGCAGGCACAAGACACTAGAATCCTTTTACATTGAAACATTTCTAACAAAAAATGCTTTGCATTTTCTCTAGCACCTGTACAAGCATGTGGTTGAGATCCCAGAGTTTATTACCACATAATAGGGAAGAGATAACTTTGGGTGTTAAAAAATGAAAAAAAAAATTGAAAATTGTAGGGCAAGGATTAGTAATCAGCAGCCATATCCACAAAGTGACCCCAGTGATTATTGTTCCTGTGGAAGAGTAGATTTTAAGTAGCACTGTGCCCTAGTGGGCCTGCCAGGATTCGTTAGCAACAAAATGCTTCCCTCCTCCCAAGAACCTACATTAATAGATGTGTTGGTTTGGGCTATTTAGATTTGTGCACCTCTGTGCCTGCCAGAAACAATCACTTTAGCGTTGGAGTAATTGATGCTGACTTTCTCCCTCTTAAAACTAGCCAACAAGCCTAATTGTTCCCAGTCAGTGAATGAAGCCCTGTCCTCATTTCCAAGGAAGAGCCTTGCTGATTTATTTGCTAAAGAAGGCTGCACAGCCACTTTTGATACTTGTATAGGTTAAGCAGTCAAAGAATCAGGCCTCCGCCTTGTCTGACATGGTTTGGGCTGAGAAGAATTTGTTATTGTCTCTGCTGGTAAGTCCAAAATCTCTAGGTGAGATATTATATAACCTAGTTCTCCTTTATATTTTTGTGGAGATATGTTTTTCATAAAATGATGTGAACTCCACTAGTTTGGGGGTGAATTAAATAATTTACATTTGTGCTTCTATCTTTTAAATTCTATAAGATGGCTTTCTGAAAATCCTAGTCAAATCAACCCAGTTTTCTGGTTTCCCAGTCAAAGTGAAATGATTAGTGTCTTTAGCCTGCCTACTAACAACCATCTCCTATCTAGTTGTTTCTATCTAATGGAGAAGTTTCTCTCAACAGACAGTGTAAATTAATGTAATTTTCTCAGACCTGGACAGGTCTCAGCAAGCCCTTAGATAGAATCTGCCTGCCTTTAACATCTTATTCCCAGAAATGTACAATTCTGAGTATATTGGGGGAACCAAGTTTGGCATCAGAGATACTAAAGGAAAGAGTAAGTTTAAGGATAGGAATTAAAATGTTCAATTTAGTGCATCCATCTCTATGGTGTAGATAAATAACAAAGAGTTGAATACTCAATTACACTATGTTGTTAGAATTGTGAAAAAGTTCCATTAGTTCCCTCCTCACCGAGAAAACAAATAAAAACAAGCAAGAAACCCAAACTCCTGTTATTAACATATATAAGCAAAAGAAATTCTCATGTTGGTCCATCTCAGTCATGAGTCTTCTGGAATTACTGTTGGTCATTGCATTGGTCAGTATTCCTAAGTCCTTCAAATGTGATTGTCTTTACAATATTGTTCTGCTGGTTCTTCTCACTTCACTCTACTCAGTTCGTAGAAGCCTTTCCCGGTTTTTCTTTAAACATCAATCTCATTCATGATTTCTTATGACACAAAAGTATTCCATCATATTAATATACTACTAATTGTTCATCCTCTTCCCACCTGAGGTTCCAATTTTTTACCACTGTAATCAAGGGTGCTATAAATATTTTTGTTTGATCTCCTTACAAGTATAGACCTAGTAGTGGTATCATCAGATCAAAAGGGTACACAGTTTAATACATTTTTATGTAGTTTCAAATTGCTTTCCAGAATGACTAGATCAATACATAGCTCCTAAAACAAGGTGCTAATATGCTTGTTCACCTACGGCCCCTCTAGAAGTTGTTGTTTTCCTTTTATTTTAAGCAATATTTCAAATTTGATGGATGTGATATGGATGCTCAGAGAGGTTTTCATTTGTATTTCTCTAGTTATTTATGATTTAGAACATTTTTCTTATGGTTATTGATAGCTTAGATTTCTTCCTCTGAAAACTGCCTATTTATATCCATTCATCATTTATAAGTTAGAGAATGGCTCTTATTTTTATAAATTTGAATCTTACATATATATGTATATAATATTATGTATGGTATTATTAGTAACACATATTTTCACCACATTTCCCTGCTTCTCTTCTAATTTTAGCTACATTGACTTTATTTGTTCAAAAGCTTTTAATTTTCCATAATACAAAATTTTCCATTTTACCTTCTGTGACCTTCTCTATCTTGTTTCATCATGAACTATTCTTTGGGACCAGTCTCTTCAATTTGGCACTGGACCCTGAAAACAGGGGGAGAGCTATATTTTATGTATTAAAAGAAAATAATTAATAGGATATAAACCAGAATGCCTGATTAAGTAATCTGATTTCTAGTTGGAGGAAAGATTAGGGGTTGCCCAATTTGGGATGGGGGAGAGCAAACAGGTGCAATTCTCTGAAATCAGAAAAAGAGGTGCTCCACTCTCCTTCCCCAACTGTCTGTATTCAGTCAAAGGAACAAGGAAGCAGTAACTGATTGACCAGTATGGGGCCAGTTTTCAAATAACACACATGGGTTGCTTGAGATGTATATCGTAAGAAAACTCCTTTCATCAGTCTTTGGATCTGATTGGGTTTCTATTCCGCATAAGCTAGGTCCTTAGATAAGGGTCTTTAAGCAACAGGTAGAGGTGGTCCAGCTTCTCAGTAAGGTAGGACTAAGTTCACATAATGCAAAAAAAAGTTAAATGATAACTTTATCATACATTTAAAAGGAAAAGCAGGATGTACACAAAAGACCTGCAGGTTCATGTGCAATCTTCTTTTTCCTATTCTACTTTGTTATGGAAACACGTATTTTATTTCTTAAGTTCAGAATTAAAAAAAAAAAAAAGATAAAACAAACACCAAAAAACCCAGAAGGAACGCAATTAAGTTTTCTTCAGTTCCCGTGACTGAATAAAGTTTTCTTACAGGACAGAAATAGAACTAGACTCATTTAAAAATTCTGTTTTCTTCTTTTTAAAAAAATCATCTTATCATCACCAAAATCTACTCTATATATATATATCTTCTATTTACTTCCCTATGTATAGGCTGCTTCCCCCAACATAATTTAATTTGCTTCAGGGCAGGGACAGTTAATTTCTCTCTTTATTCCAAGCATCCTGCATAGCTCCTTGAACTAAATGGATGTTTAACAAATATTTGTTGAATTGAATACCAATTAATTAGCTATCTTTGCTTGACCCTAGGAGGTAGAACTAGGAGATATGGAAAAAAAATTAGTAAAAGTGAAAGGAAGATTTCCTCTTAATAGAATGCTTAATTTCCTCTCTCCAGTGTTCCTTTGTTTTGTGTTGCTTGTCTTTATGTAGCAGAAGAGTTTTATTTATAATGTCATATTGGAAAGGGGTTTCTTGAACAGGTATGAATTAGACTAGAAGACCTCTGTGATCATTTTAACTTTAAGTCCTATGATGCTATGAGTGCCCTGGTTGAGAAAATCAACCAGAAGATAGTACATGAAATAATGACTCCATTTGAAGTATTATACTAAGGTGTGACCTGTACGTGTCTACAGTTTTCACTCACAAGTTAGCATTTTAGCTACTCTAACATTGACATAGTAGAGAGAGACCTAAGCTTTGAGTCAGGAAAATGTGGGTTCAACTCCTGCATTTGGCCTACACTGGCTATCTATCTTTGGGTAAGTCATTTACCCTCAATACCCCAAGCAAATTTCAATGAACATAAATAGATAATTTGATTATGGATGGAGTTTCCATGCAAGGAATTCCTCAGACAGATAAAAATCAAAGGACCAGACAACCCCGCCCCCCCGCCAACAAAAAGGAAAAAAAAATTGCCATGACACATGCAAAACGTAATTCTTTATTTAAAGTGGGTATTTGCTTTTATAATTACAATGTTTCCTCCAGTCCCATTAAGCATCTGTTAGAGGGAACCTGCTTACTTGCATGTTGAAATGTTTTTCTAAATGCAAGTGTGATTATATTGATGTGACATTTTCACAGCAGCAAAATGTTTAGAATATATACAAGTGAAATTTTTTTTGGTGAATTCACATAAGCCATATCACTAATAACATTTTTTTCAACATTCAAAATGTCTGGAGACTATCAATTCCATCATGTTTTGCCAACTGCAATAATAAATAAAACTTGTTCTTTTTGCAGCAATGGCATGCTAAGTAAACATTGAAATCATTATTTGTTTACACTACCTGAGGTTTACACTCTTATAGTTTTCTTCTCTCTCTCTCTCTCTCTCTCTCTCTCTCTCTCTCTCTCTCTCTCTCTCTCTCTCTCAAATGGTTTAACTTGGATTTTAAGACCCTCTTAACTATTTCCTTATTTCCTCGTTTCTCTCCAACTCTTCTATCCTTTGAAGGCAAATTTTAAAAACTAGAAATAATCCAATGATAGGTCTTAGGACCCTGTTTCTTGGATAATAATATTAGATATGACAGAGAATCATTTAACTGCATAAACTAACAGAAAAACTCTCTCCAGTATTCAGAAAATTTTAATGTCAAAGATGTAATTAGGTAATTTTTTTTTAATTAAAAAAGAATTTTAAAAGGGAAAGCAAATGGGGATTACCAGGAGTGGACTATGGGTCAATAGAATAGCCCAAGAAGAAAGGAGAAGGAGGAAAAATTTGGATGCTGGATTAGTGCTATGGGTGCTCTTTGAATTTTGTTTCCTGGGGACACTTTCTGGTCACTCCACCCAATTTATGGCACCGCCCAATGTGTGATAGACCTGCATATTTGTTATTCTTTCTTGATATTTATAATAAAATAAGCCAGATAAACTAGTTAAGTCATGAGATAATTGTAGTGAGAAAGTGACATTTCATTAAAGTTAACTTACTTTTACATATGGTATAATAAAGCATCAGACTTATAAATCTGATGGCTATAAGTCTTTTACTACAGTAAAAGGATATTGATACTTAATACTTCTGTGACCATGGAAGCCTTACCTCTCTTAACTGGTAAACAGTTATGATGATACTTGTAATACCCATCTCAGAGAATTGTTGTGAGTAGAGCACTTAAAAAACCCTCCAAACATGAAATTATTATTTCAAAAGCAATTTAGTTGAGCAACTTCCCAAGTAAGCTTTACATTTTAAGTTAAAATGAGTACTTCTCACTATTTTATATATTTGAAGAAAGGTCCTTTTATGAACATGTGCTCATATAAATATTCTGTGTAAAAGTAGTGAGCACAACTGGACTTCCTGGATAGGAAAGTGGCAAAGGGCTAGGCAGAAACACTTGTTTCTAAGGTAAATACAGATTAGATTTGGAACTGAGTGGTTCTAGGACTGATCCTAGAACAAACTGTTTGGCTTTACGCTCTATTTTCCTCAAATGATATTGATATAGGAACGCTATTCTGAGAATTCTGTAAGGATTAATTTTTTTAGAAAATAAATCATACTTGTTAATTGGACATTACTAGATAAATAAGAAGTAGAAAAAGCACAGAATTGAGAATCACAAGACCAGAGTGTTTTCACTAGTTCTGCCGAATACTACCTTTGTGACCATCAGAAGTCCACTGAATCTCCCTGGGCCACCATTTCTTCATCTATAAAATAAAGGAATTGGATTAGGGGATTTTTGAGGTCCTTTCTATCCCTCCAAATGATTAAATATTTAGCATTTGCATTACCTTTGAAGCTTTAAAGACAAAATTTTCCCTTAGTAAATCTAATGAACTTGGTGATGTTTTGTTTTCATGGAGGAGTTTATGTAATGAATCTGAGCAGTTGATGTAATGACATTTAGCTTTATACTTGGTTAGAAGCCCCAACCTCCCTTTACTATGTTACTAAATTGATACATTAAACAAGCCAACTTACCTCCCTGTGTTCAGTTCCTCATCTGTAAAAAGGACAAATAGTATCTATATACCATAAGACATAGGGTTATTGTGAGGAAAGTAGTTTGCAAAATGAGCTATTATCATATTGAGGTTAGAAGACTTTAAGACTGGACTTCAATTTACATTGTTATTTAAACTTTACCAGCACTTAGAAATACACGTCTTCCCTAGCTTGTTGGGTGTTTGATTGGTTTGCTTATTGTATGTAAGGAATGATAAAAAAAAAAGACAGAGATGTTCTACTAAAATATAGTCTGCTTTACCAAAATTGTATATCACTGTAATTTACTTTCCTATTAAGAAAATAATTAATATAAGATATGGAATTGCAGTAAAAAAGAAAGAAGTAAATTAAGAAATAATTGATAGAAAATATATAAACCCATAACTAATTCTACAGTGAGTTTCATGTAACCAAAACTGTCCTCATATTTCTAGGAAAATTTTCATCAAGTTCATACAGGAAAAAATTGAGTAAAGTCATACTAGAAGACCCATACATTACCAAAATAAAGAGTAAAGACCAACACATTGAATATTAAAATAGTACTGAAATATGCTTTGTTTTTAATTTTTAACTTGAGCAAGGAAACCAGGATTTTAGCTATGCTTTATCCCTCACTAGCTACATGACAAATCATTTCACTTTTGGGGGCCTTTGTTTCCTTATTTGTAAGAAGAGGAGGTTGGTGTATAAGAGTTCTAGCTCTATTGTATGTCTGTAATCAGAAACTGTGATCAGATTCAATTATTATGTAGATTTGTGTTGGTGGTACACATAACATATTAAAATAATAATATTGTGTTCATCTTTGAAAGAAATGTCATTGATTACCTTACAAATAGAATAATTGTTCTAGCTATTCTCATAGTAGTAAATTCATGCATACTTTTTTGGCCAGCCTTTTTGTGGCATACCTTGGTAAAAATGACTCAATTTAGAATTAAGGTTGTAGCCTTTAGACATGGACCTTGGCTATTCTTCATGAAACACTTCTTTTTTACCAAGAATTAATCAAGAGAGTTAAATAGTCACAATAAAAATACAAAGTAAGGAAGAAAAGAAACCTATTGGAGAAATCATTGGCAAGAAGAAGGGCTACTGGGGGGGCGGAGTCAAGATGGTGGAATAGAAATAGCACTTCAGAGGAGCTCCAGAACACCACTTCAAAATTATGTAAAAGGGGGCTCTTAACGACCTCTAGAGCTCCAGAACACACAAAATGACAAAGAGAAGATAACCTATGCCTGAGCATAGCCCAGCAGCCCAGAAGAGAGTGGCCAGCATAGCACTCTGGGAGCCGAGCCCAGGCCCCCATGAGTCTCAGGTTTTAGCCCCAGGGTGGCCGGACCAGCAGCTAGCTGGAGGGAACCCAGAATACCAGCAGCTGTAGCATTTCCAGAATTATCAACACATAGATGCCATGGACAAAGTAAGAGGTTAGTGCAGTATGGACTTTGGGACTGGCTGGGAGAGCACATCAGCTTCTTCTACTGGGGGCGAGAAGCCACTGAGGAGCCGGCCCAGCTTGCACCACATTGCCACTTTGCAGCTTCAGCTTCTGGTCTTCTAAATGTATGGGGATCTGGCAATCAGTCTGGGGGGTAAAAGCTCTTGCTTTACCCTTCTTGGATATGGATTGCAGTCTGGGGTGGAGGTCTTGGGGTGTGTGGCCAGCTTGCCAGAGTGTGTGGAGGCTTCAGAGAGGCCACCCAACTAATACCTCTGGCAGCTGAGAAAACCCCAGCATTTGGGATAGAAGTTCCCCTGGCTGGTGGCAAAGTCCTACTGTGCCAATAAGTCCAAAAGTCAAGTAATTGAGTGGCAACATGCCTAGGCAAAGGAAACAAAATAAACAGAAAAATGCAACATTGGACTCCTGTTTGGGGGCAAAGAGGATCAGAGCATGGAACAGGAGGACTGGGAGGTAATAACTCCTGCACCAAAAGCCCCAAAGGAAAATACAAGCTGCTTACAGGTCATAGAGGACCTTAAGAAGCAGATAAGAGAAGTGGGGGGAAAATTGGGAAGAGAAATGAGAAAGATGTAAGAAAAGTATGAAATGACAATCACCAGCCTGACTGAGGAAAATAACACCTTAAAAAATAGACTAACTCAAATGGCAAAAGAGGCTCAAAAAGCCAATGAGAAGAAGAATGCCTTAAAAAGCCAAATTTGCCAGATGGAAAAAGAATCTCAAAAGCTCACTGAGGAGAATCATTCCTTCAGAGTTAGACTGGAGCAAATGGAAGCTAGTGACTTTATGAAAAATCAAGATGCTGTTAAACAGATCCAAACAAATGAAAGAATAGAAGGCAACGTGAAATATCTCATGGGAAAAACCACTGACCTGGAAAATAGATTCAGGAGAGAGAATCTAAAAATTATTGGACTACCTGAAAAGCATGATCAAAGAAAGAACCTAGAAATCATCCTTTAAGAAATTCTCAAGGAAAATTGCCCTGATGTTTTAGAACAAGAGGGCAAAATAGAGGTTGAAAGAATTTGCCAATCACCTCTTGAAAAAGATCCCAAAAAGAAAACTCCTAGGAATATCATAGCCCGGTTACAGAATTCTCAGATCAAGGAGAGAATATTACAAGCAGCCAGAAAGAAAAAAAATTTTAATTGTGGAAACACAATCAGGATAACACAGGATCTGGCAGCTTCTACACTGAGGGTTCAAAGTGCTTGGAATATGATTTTCTGGAGGGCAAAGGAGCTGGGATTAAAACCAAGAATCACCTACCCAGCAAAACTGAGTATCATGTTTCAGAGTAAAATATGGTCATTCAGTGGAATAGAGGGCTTTCAAGTATTCTTGAGGAAAAAACCAGAGTTGAATAGAAAATTTGACATTCAGACACAAAAAGCAAGAGATGCTCGAGAAAGTAAACAGAGAAAAGAAATCACTATGAACTTATCAAAGTTGAACCATTTACATTCCTACATGGAAAAACAATAACTGTAACTGATGAAACCTTTCTCAGTATGAAAATAGTTGAAGAAGGGTATATGGGCATATGAATACATATGTGAATGTGTGTATATATGTTTACAGGTATACATAGATAGAGGGCACAGGTCAAATTTAATGGGAAGGGATGATACTTAAGGGGTGAAATTGAAAGGTGAGAGAGGAACATAACAAGAGGAGATGGGGAGAGACAGAATGGGGTAAACTATCTCATGTAAAAGAGGCAAGGGAGAGTGGTTGCAGGGGAGGGGAAGAACAGGAAGGCAAAAAGGCAAAACCTTATTCTCATTGAATTTGGCTCAGGGAGAGAATGACATATATATATATATATATATATATATATATATATATATATATATATATATATATATATATATATATGGATGCATAGTGAACTCATTACCATAAGACTTTTAAAATATATGACATATATGAGAGTGGAAGCAGAGGCAAGTAATTGAGTATAAATACAAAAACCGGATGTAGTCTTGAATTTTTTTAAAGTCACAAGTATTAAAGCCCAGAGACATTTAAGGAAAACAAGATATACTAAAAACAAGAAAGGTATTTGCTTCGTCATATTTGGAAGATAAGAAGCATGTAAGAAAGGGTAGGACTACTGTCTGAATATGATAAGAGATGGTAGGGAGAAGGTAGAACTACTCAACTCATACTTTGTTTCTGTTTCCTCGGCCAAAGAGAAAACCTCTAGATTAGAAAGAACAGAACAAAATGGGTAAAGAGGGAGATAGGGTAGAAACTAATTAGAAAGATAGGAAGAGTGTCTAGAAGCCCTTAAGGAGATCAAGTCACCAGGTCCATTAACTATATCTGACAGAGCTAAAAAAAAAGAATAGTGAATGTGATTTTGCTTAGTCACTATTATTGATCTTTTCAGTGACATTCTGAAGATCATGGAATATGAAAGAAGTCCTGCAGGATTAAAGAATGAAAAATACTGCTGTCCCTAGCCTCCAATTTTCAAAAATGTAGTATAGAGTAGAATGTATAATCTAAAGAAATGTAAGAGCATTAAAGGAATGTTAAATGAATACTTAAAAAAGGATATGGTGATTAGAAAGACCCAATGTGTCATAAAAAGAACACATCATTCCATGCAAGTACCCTTTATTAATACATTCAAAATTATATATTTAAAACCAAAACTTAAGCTTTATTTACAATGAAGAAACATTAGATTTCCCAGTATTAACTGAGGTAAAGCAACAATGCTCCCATTCCCACTTTGATTTGACATAGTAGAAATTCTATCTGAAGCAGTAAAACAATGTAACTAAATATGCCTTAGAAAAGAGACAAAATTATCCCTTTATATACATATCACATGCTAGTATTCATAGAAAACATCAGGTAATTGGCAAAGAAACTGGAAGTGACTAACAGCTTCAGTGAAATACCAACATACAAAATAAATCCATAAAAATACTCAGAATGTAAATGAATGTGTGCATATGTGTATAAGTTTACAGAAGTCACACTACACCAAATTATCAATATATGAAATATCATAGATTGAAGGGAAAACTCTATAGAACCAGATAAACCAATAACAGAGTTCACTAGAAGGAAGAGAACAGTTTAGAATCTCAAAGTAAATAACAGAAAAAGTAGAAATTTCCAGACCTCAAATTACATTAAGAAGCAGTAATTATCAAACATATTTGACACTAGTTTTTTTAAGTGTTAACAGTGGTACAAGGGGGAGGCTAGGTGGCGCAGTGAATAGAGCCTCAGCCCTGGATTCAGAAGGACCTGAGTTCGGATCCGGCCTCAGACACTTAACGCACACACAAACAAAAACCTAGCCGTGTGACCTTGGGCAAGTTACTTAACCCCAATTGCCCTCCAAAAAAAAAAAAACAGCGGTACAGACTAGATAAAGAGGAAGCAGAAGCAGGAGGAGGAGGAGGAGAAAGAGAAGAAGGGGGAGGAGGAGGAGGAAGAGGAATTGACAATAGTAGCCTCATAGCCTAATAAACCTAAGAACCTAAATTACTGGGGTATGAGTTCCCTGTTTGTTAAGAACCATTAGGAAAAAATGGAAAGTAATTTATCAGAAAATTAAATTGGCCACCATATATCATCACAACTTCAAAATGACATTTACAACTTGAATATCACAAAAATTAGAGAAAATAGGAGAATGTACCTTTGGAACTATGGATAGTAGGGGAAATCTTATTTTCCTCTATCTACTTATATCTTTATTAAGGTAATTAAATATAAGAATAAACAAAATTAAACCATTACAAAAAACCCACATAATGATTTTCACTTCAATTTCCAACGCAATCATATTATCATATACTTTTAAACAGAAAAAGGCTTGTATACAAAATACTTAGACATACTTGAAATGTAATTAGTTTCAGTATGTTCCACAATTTTAGAGACAAGATATCTGGATGAAATATACACCTATCTAAGCTGTCTCTCTTTAAACTATCCAAACTTTTAATAAAAAGTGGTAATATGTTAAATAGAAAGCTACCATTTAACAATTAAGGTATCATAAAATTCCACTGAGAAGCTGAAGGTATCATATTTCTCAATTCAGTCTCTTTTTTTTTACTTGAATCAGATTATTAAGGCAGAGAAAAAATTAGTAAATTGTAGGAGGAAATATTTGATGGATTTCTGTAAGGCTGAAGTGTGACAGTCCTAGTATAAGTGGCTCCCTAACCTCATTTCAATGTTATTCATGACATCCTCCTGGGTGTCCAATGCACCGTCCTTCTTGAGCAGTTAAACTTTCTAAAAAACATTCTTCACCGTAGTTTTGTGATAAAAATGGGGAAAGAAATATTGGGATTTTATAAAGAAATCTGTTTACACTAACCCTGACCTTGAGTTTGTGACTATGAAAGATGCTCCCCTCTAATTGGGCCCAAAATGGGTCCGAGTGGAAAAAAGAACACCAGGGGGAGTCAGGTCCTTGCCCTTCTGGGTTGGGAAGCACAGGCCAAGGCTTACATTTCTTCTCTATCTTTAACACAGCAGCACATTTCTACTGGTTGAACCACCAGATACAAATATAGTAAATGTGTCAGAAAACAAGTGAAATGACATACTGTATTTTTAGCTTTTAAACAAATACACACAAATATATAAAAATATATGTAAGCAAAACATAGCAGAATACATGTTACAGAGTTTATAAAAATTTCTCACCAAGCTATGCTTGGACTAAATGGCTAACTGGCAGTCCTAATCACCTAGAACATCATGTCACAACATGTCCACACTTTGGTAAATCTTTTCTTTTCAAAGAATTCTTGAGTTAGTCTTGCTGCTCAGGCATCCTTTGGGCAACAGTCAAGTATATCAATTTCTGGCACTTGTGGTCGTGGCTTTTCCAGTTGTTTGCATGAGATTCTCAGAATACTTTCGGTTACTAATCATGCTTTTGTTTTTCATTTGTTCTTCTTTGAGATCTACTGGGTTCATTGTGATCTTCCAGAGTAAACACTGAGCACTTGTATCACTAACTACTTTCGAACATTTCTATGACTGTAGCACACTAATTTTGGGGGAAGAACAGGAAAAGCAGACTGCCTTAATGTTATGTCCTTTAGTACATGTCTTAATTTAATATCATTTGATAATCAGTTAGGACCCAAGGCTACAGAACTTTGGCTTTGTTAAGATTAGCACTGGGTGCCTGATTGTTGGCTTGTCAGCAAACAAGGCAGCTTCATTTTCTGTAGTTGGAAATCTCATCTGGTACATGGCAGGATATTCCTTCTGAAATTGCTTTTAACTTTTTTCTTTATTTTAGAGGTAAGGTTTTTTATCTTCGATGATATTCTCCAAAAGTTCTGAAATTGCAACCTGAGAGGTAGAAACTTTTTGTTCATCAAATTTCTTGGTGTTTATCTGCTTACTATAGGAGTAAGTTGGAAAAGTAGAAATCATTTTACCCCCAGGATAGTAAGAGGGCCTTTCTTCAGGCAGGCCAGGTGCTTCCCCAAAGCAGCTTGTAAGTGGGATCACACTTGAAAAATGTCTTGATGATGAGCCATCAGAAAGGAAACTAATCGTATAGCAAGCAACCCATCAAGATCAACATCATCAGCACAGCACAGCATATATCAGGGAAATGTATTATTAATGATCTTGTTCCCATCGTATTATGAAGTTTTAACATGTCAACATTCTGATTCATCTGAGAAATTATTCTCAGTAGAAGTTGGAGTTTTCTCTGGTTTGGCAGAGGAAGCAACAAACAGTATATTTGCAAGGCATCAAGGGCAACTCTTTCTAAACGAGGCTGCTGTAAAGAAAATATATTAACAAATAACTCATAATATTCAGTCATAAGTAATGGTTCTGAGAGATCTAGAAAATAGTCTACAATGGTTAGGAATACATGTTGTTCAAATCCAATATAAGTTTGTTGGTTCAGGTTATTATTTCTTGGGCAATTTGCTAGAAGCTCCATAGCAGAAAATATCCAGTGAGGAAGGTTATCTTCTTTGTTTTTCAATACAACTACTCCACATGTACCTGTATTATTCATGTTATATATTATATACCGAGGCATTACTCATGTTGGATTGAAGACTTCTAAATGTGGCATACCTAAAATGACATACAAGTGCATCAAAATAATGTCTCCAAATTTCTTCAGTATCTTCTGGCTTATTTCCCTTTCCTCTACTGGGTTTTCTTTATTTTCATCTCTAATTTCACTTCTAATATTTTTTTGTATTTTCCTGATTGATTGATTGTTTTCCTTCATTCTTCAAGAGGACCAAAATGATATCACCATGCTAGAGTCAAGTTTCAGTGTGTCCAACTGTGGCTGATCAGACCTATATGAGCTCAGAATGCTCTACCACACGTTGGGCACAAATAGTCTGCATGAACATTTGGGGTGGATTCTCTAAATTTATACATCCTACATTTCCTTTGAGCCATTTCAATTCTGCTTTGCTCACAGAGCACAGCACCTTTTCTGATGTGGACACGCCATGCTGAGCGGTCCTGTCCTATGCTAGTGTCTCCCATGTCACACAATATATTCCAAAATTATTACGAGAAACCTTGAGAGTGTACTTGTATTGCTTCTTCTGACCACCATGTGAATGCTTGCGCTGTGTGAATTCTTCTTAAGATAGTCTTTTTGACAAGTGTACATTTTCCATTTGAACAATAATGCCAATATACTGCTTATTTACTGCTTCACAGGCAGTAAAAAGAGTTGCCATGTTTTTTAAAGTTCTGCCTTTGTTTTCTTGGAGACATTCCTGCTCGAAAACAGGTAGTAACTTCATTCCACAGCTTGGTAACACAGTAGGTCCCTGGGGTCCCCTCCACCTGCATGCTGCCTGGCTCTGCTGGCACTGCAGGCTTCCTCCTTGGCAGCACTCAGGCGACCCAGTGAAGCCCCATTGGCGTTCATCCCCTCCTGCCACAGCACCAACTATCTGCCTATGTCCCAAGAGCATATTAGTGGGATAATTCTTAATCAAAATAGTCATGGTGATAATCATAAAAAACAGAGTAGACAAGCTCAACTAAGTTAATATAAAAGCCTCTGAGTGACAAAAAACAACCCAACAATAAAGAAGGAATAAAAAAAGACACTATTAATAGAAAAATATGGACTTCAATTATCACTGTTAAAATTTGGAAATTCTTGATATGTAGAGCATTCAAACAAATATAGAAAGCTAATATTCACTTCCCAGTAGATAAATGAACAATGAATATGATAATTTTAATATAATTCCAAACTATTAGTGATTAAAATAAAGCATTATAAATCATGAATAATGAGAGAAATGCAAATAAAATTTATTCTGATATTTTGCCTTACATCATGAAAATTTGCAAACATGATGAAAATTGAAGCAGTCAGTGTTGAAGGGGCTATGGGAAGATGGAAAAAGAGAAGGAAAAAAACCCCAGCATATCAATTATATCTGAAAGTAAATGTTACTGTATAGTACCCCATTTCTCCAAAGAATGGAGAAAGGTACATTTTCTCAATTGTTCTTCAAAACCAAATTTTTTGGATTGTGTAAATTTACATTGTTGGGGGATTTCCATTTACATTCTTGTAGTCGTTGCAATATGGTTTTTCTGTTTCTGCTTACTTAGCTCTGCAACAGGGGATATGCTTTTTCCCACAGTGTTCTGACTTCTTCATATTCATTTTACAATGTAGTAATATTTGATTGCATTTATATATATCATAACTTGTTCAGTCACTACTCAACGCATAGTTATCTAGGTTTTATTACAATGATTATTATGTTGATTATGAGTATTAACTTATTATTATTATTCCAAGAGAGAATGACTTTTTAACCATCAAAAGAAACATAAACATTTATTTATTAGAGGCAATGACTACAAAGGGGCAACCGATAAGACCATGTCCATAATATATTTATTATAGTTTCTGTTGTGGGTGTGATTCTGAATATAAAACTAGAGATCTGCTTACAAGGAGCAAAATACTCATACATACATATTCATAACCACGATCCTCATTTGATAAAGATAATTGCCAAGGAAATGCCGTAACTTGAGAATCAGCTTTAAAGCCTACACTCTATTTGTAAGTCGAAAAAGATGTTTTTCAAACATGTTAAATTAAAACCCAGTAGTATCAGACTTCCAAGTTGTAGATATGATTATTGAAAGATACTTCTATACTACTATTACTACTACTACTACTACTACTAATAATAATAATAATAAACTACCATTTGTATATTATGTATTATATGCCAGGTACTATGCTATGCACTTTACACATATTATCGCATATCACATATTGACCCTTATAATAACAATTGGAAGTAGGTGTTATTTTTTCCCATTTTACAATTGAAGAAATTGAGGCAGACAGTTGAACTCAGGTCTTTCTGACTTCAGGCCCACTGTTCTATCCACTATGCTACCTAGACACCTAGTGGCTACAAAACCTTTTGCAATAAGTAACTTCAATAAGTCTTTGACTTCTTTAGAGTGTCACTAAAGACGCAAGCTTGTGAGAATATTACTGCAGTCAGGATACACTGAGGAGAGCATCTTAGATAGTCTGATTTTACCTTGGTAAGACCACCTCCAGATTATTGCATTCAAGAATGGGTTCCATATTTTAGGAAGAACAGTGATAAGCTCAAGAATATTCAGAGGAAATCAACTATGAATAGTGAGAGGCCTTGATTTCATATCAGAGCAAAATTAGGAATGTTTAGCCTGGAGATGAGAAATTATGCTTTTGTATGTCTGTGTATGTGTGTGTGTGTGTGTGTTTGACACAGACACAGAGAGGCAGAGACAAAGAGCTAGAGACACAGAGAGACAAAGACAGAGAGGAAGAGACAGAGAGACTCAGGAGAGACAGAGTTCATGAGCTTAATACAATCTTAATTTCTTTAAGTAAGAGAGTTAGCTGAGGTAGGAGTCACAGGAGTAAATTTCAGAGAAGCATATTAAAAATTGGTTTAAGGGAAAGCTCTCCAACAACTCAAGATATATCAAAGTAAATGAGTCTGTGGGGAGATGGTGGATTCATCCTCAGTGAAAGAATCTAAGCAAAGGCTGAAAGATCACATATTGTGTATAGTGTAGAGGGGTTATTGTTCAGCTATTGGTTGGGTTAGATCTTTTTAAAGGTTACATCTGATGCTGAGATTCTGTAAATCAGGTATAGGTCATTTTGATAACAACTATTTCATTTAATTTTCCCATTCCTGTGAAATAAACATAATAGGTTTTATTATGATTTTAAAAGAGTAACTGATGCTCAGATGGCACAAAGTTCTTTGTCCAAGATCTCACATTAGAAAAAGGACTAAGACTCAGGTCTTCTGACTCCACTACATTGTGCTAACTATAAGTAGACATTATTTTACAAACATGAAAAATAATAACAATGAGTTCTACGGCACATTCAAGATCAAAGAGCTAGTTAATGTAAAAAAGCAGGTCTTTTGAGTCTCAGATTTTTGAAAGCCCTTTTTTCATTTACACAGAGTTTTTGACACATCTTCAAATCCTTAGCACCTAGACATAGAAAGCAGCTAGGAAGTCATTTGATTTACTTTTCTTCCAAGGTAAGTTCATGTTCTACAAACTTCTTGGCTTAACAGAAAGGTATCACATGGCATAGTAAAAGAAAGCACATTCATTTTCAATCAGAAATTAAACAAAAAAAATCAGAATCTGATTTAACTTCTGAATTTGATTCCATGAAAAATTAACTAAAGAAATTACTTAGGTAAACAACTTATATACCCACAGGTACTGGATGGCTACAAGATAAGCAAAGATCAGCTAATTGTTGTGTTTATTTAACTTTACAGAAAAGAAGATCTTATTGTGCTGCTTTATTATTTCCTCTTGGAGAGTTGCCTCTAACTGCAATGACTATCTGATCTGAATACAGTTCAACACTCAGTTGCTGAATAGAACTACATGGTGATTTCTTGGTTTGGGATTTTTTTCCTGTGTTTAAAACATTTGTTAACACAGGATTGTTCCATGAGACAAAGGAACGTTCTGTGTATGTTTCTGAGGAAAAGCCCTTAAAACTCTCCAATTTTACCTTCTTATTTAAATTTCATATATCCCATTATGTAGGTAAGTAAATAATTATCTGAGGGGAAATGTTTCTGAGTCTTTGGACAGAGAAAGCTGTAGAGACATTTTGGTTTCCTTGAAAATATCTTCTTAGGGTGGCTAGGTTGTACAGTGAATAGAGCACCGGCCCTGGAGTCAGGAGGACCTGAGTTCAAATCTGGCCTCAGACACTTAACACAGAAAAACTAGCTATGTGACCTTGAGAAAGTCACTTAACTCCAATTTCCCTACCTTCCCCCCTGCAAAAAAAAATCTCTGTTGACATGTTTTGCATATTATTTTAAGGAGATAACGAGACAGATTCTATTTCTCCATTTCTATATTATGCTTACCAATGAGCCTGGCAAGTGCCTCGCACATAGGTAGTACTTAATAAGTATCTCTTTTTCCCTGAAATTCCTAATCTGGTAAAATAGTGATCCAGAAATGAATATTCAAAACGATATCTATGGTATCATTTGCAAGTCTTGGATTTTTGTCATCAGTGTTCTCCGAAAGCCATGGGAAGGCATTGAGAAATATAACACAACTATTAGTAATGGGTTGTATGGAATATATTGGTACATCTTGATAGGCTAAGTATTTCAAGTTGAGCTGACACAAAGCCTTACCCCATAGTTAATTACTTCCCAGAAGGAGAGATTTCGTTTTTGCTTTTCAGTCAAGTTCCACTCTCTGTGACTTCATTTGGGGTTTTCTTTGCAGAGACATAGGAGTGGTTTGCTACTTCCTTCTCCAGCCCATTTTCTGGATGAGGAAACTGAGGCAAACAGGGTTAAATGACTTGCCCAGGGTCACACAGCTAGTAAGTGTCTGAGGCCAGATTTGAACACAGGAAGAGAAGTCTTTCTGGCTCTAGGGACAGCACTCTATCCCACTGTACCACTCAGCTGTCCCAGAAGAAGATATAAAGCTATGGAAAAGGACTGACAAGTACATATTATATTGATGGGAACATGTATTGACATTAAATTAAATTTAATAGCACCTACTTCATGGGGTATACTGAGATTCATAAGATATAGCATAAATGTATATATTTACACACGTGAGTGTGGGTATATATGTATGTGTATATTATATATATATGTATATATGTATAATGCATTGAAAATATTAAAGCACTAGTTCAATTCTGGCTATTATTTAACAACAACTACTTATTAATTACCTGAGAGCAAGCATGGCAGAGTACAGACAAAGTAGTCCTCAGAGTCAGGAAGAAGTCAGTTTAAGTCCTACCTCTGAATCACAAGTGCCCATTGAAGCATATATTTTTTCACTTTCTTTAATTTTCTTGCTTTCCCCCCCCCCCCGTAACATGGCTAATATGGAAATGTTTAGCATAATTTCCCTTGTTATTTCACTACCTCTCAGTATCCCAGAAGTCTCTGAGGTTCTAAATGGCAGAGAAATAGCCAATCTGCACTGGCAGAGGAAGTTCCTCAGAGGTAGTACCTTATACCAATGAAATCATATTTCAATTCAAAAGATAAATTAACTACTTATTGTTTACAGGCAAGGGAAACCAATCCCTGGACTCAAGAAATTTACATTCTACCAAGTGGATCCTAGACTTGGTAAATAACTTTGCTGCTTTCCTATTATTTGTAGTTTTCCCCCTGTAATTAGATTGGGAAAATTTCTCTAATCTAGTTTCCCTAACTAGATTAGGCTCCTCTTGAGGAATAATGGTCTCCAGGTAAAACAGCATGTAATGGAAAGGAAAAAAAAACAACAAACCAACCAACCCTGCTATAAACAGTTTAAACAAGAAAATAATGTCGGCATGTACCTTCTGCTGGAATGAGAACTAACTCTTTATTTCCCTACATGAAAGCAATCCCCCTGAGACAAGGAAAGTCTCACTAAAAGTGGAGAGAAACCTCAAAATCAGAGCTTTGATGCCTTGTGGCCTATTGATAACTGTATATAGCCTAGGGAAATTCTTGGTACACATTAGAATTTAATCATTTCATATACGCTTTACTTTTGTTTCTTGTTTATTTCAAAACTTTTGGGTTTTTGCCACAGGGCAGTTTGACAGAGGTAAAAAGTTCTTGATTGGTTGGTTATTAAGGGGTCAATTTTTTTCTTCCTAAGCCTTACCTCTAACAGCCTCCAGCTTTGTAGAGATCAATAGCACAGGAGAGAAAAAAAGGAATAGAAGGTCAAGTATTAGAAGGAAAATTTGAAAAATAAAGTAAGTGAGCAAAACCAGGAGAAAATGCAATAATATTGTAAGGACAATCAACTGTGAAACTACTTTGATCAATAAAATGATCCACAACATTTTCAAAGGGCTCATAATAAAAAATGTTATCCACTTCCAGAAAAAACCAATGAACAATAAATGAGTACAGATTGAAGCATACTTTTTTCACATTCTTTAATTTTCTTGCTTTTTCCCTCTGTAACATGGCTAAAATGGAAATGTTTGGCATAATTTCTCATGTTAAGAAAAACATTATCTATGCTTTCATATATTTTTATTTGTTTTATTAAATATTTCCTAATAACATTTTAAAAATAGATTACCATATAGATTGTAAATATTTGTGTTATAAGAACCAATGCAGAAAGGGTGCCTTAAAAGACTTTTAATGAGAATACCTGGATATAAGATTAATTTCCTTTGACTTGCTCAATTGTTGGCTGTTAATAGGTTCTTTGCATTCATACTATTCTCTAAAATGTATTTTTTTATTATCACCCTACTGGTCACTATTAATAAGTAAATTGTTTTAAAACTACCTTCTGTTTGCATTGTATTATAAAATTTACAAAAAACAAAAAAGACAGCCTCATTACTAAATAGGCTGTTCTGAACAGTTTATGAAACTGCATAGATTAACAAAGAAGTTATAAAGCCAAGGTTTTTCAACAGTAAATAATTTAGTTCTTAAGGTTGGTGGACAGCTTTTTTGAGCAATTTGAAGGAATATTCTTGGGCTTTGAAGAAGGTATTTTGAAGACAAGGCAGAAAGCTTTTTCTTTAGTTTTCTTTTCTTTTCTCCTTTCTGGGGGAAGAGAAGCAATCACAGAATAGAGATTATAGGGAAGAAAAAGAGACTAACTAATTTAGTGAACAATGGGGCCCAGAGGTGAATGAACCCATGCTATCACTGACTCAATTTAAGGAAACATCAGGTCAAAGAATGTTAAAAAGTTGTTTTGGTTTGTTTTGCTTTTTTCAAGGGAGCTTACCAAGCAGTCACAGAGAGACTTGGGTGACCGAAAGGTCTCAGGTGAGAGAAAACTTTTTTTTGTTTTTCCTAATACTAGAAGGGAAAACCATATTTAAATTGAATGAAAATTGGGAGTTTAATGGGATATGCACCTAATTGGTTTTGTTTCTTTAAATTTTGTTTTATATTGTATGTGAGCTTACACACGTGAAATCTTTTGTCTTTTAGGGACTATTCATAATGTTATTAATTTAATAAAGAGTTACATTTTCATATATGTAGAAGTCCTCAATCTGCTTTATCCTTCTCCTTACTACCTCTAACACACACACACACACACACACACACACACACACACACACACACACACACACACACACCCCTGGAGATGAACAATCTTCTGAGCAAGAGAATAGACAAAAACCTGAAAAGCCTGGGGCAGAAATGAACTACAACCCATGCTGGGGATACATTTCAAAGACATTATTGTATAGTTAACCTATACTTCTGAGATTGAATTGAAATTGAAAATTGAATTGAAATTTGAATTGAAATAGAAAAAAAAAAGCAGTGAAGGGAAGATTGTGAGTGGGAGGCTGAGCCAAGATTCTATTTCAGTAAATTGATATACACACACTCATCACATTCAGAAGAGTATTGCAATGCACAAAAGGGGATGAGTCAATTTCTTGACAGTTATGGAAAGGTTGGCAGAATCTCAAGGAGACTTCTGGTATTGATTGAGCAGACAATACAAGGAAGATGGAGTATGAGGGTAGTATTGCCAGCACCTGGATGCTATTATTGACCTACAATCAGACAGGTGGCCATCAGTTTCCCTTTCACTTAAATAGAAAAAATATATAGCTGGAATATATACCTCTTTCCACTTCTCACTGTTCTCCATGCCTGGCAAATGTCTTCCTCTTGGATGTTTTTGTTTCAGACTTAAAGGAGGTAAAAAGAAACACAGGAAAATACAAAGGATCTATAAATCTAATGACTGGTATTTAAAGGAAAATTCTATGTTCAGGTCTTTGCCCTCATTAGAGGTGAAACTCAGGAAGAGAAAATTCTCTCTTTTTGGTGGGCAATGGGGGTTAAGTGACTTGCCCGAAGTCACACAGCTAGTAAGTGTGTTAAGTGTCTGAGGTCAGATTTGAACTCAGATTCTCCTGACTCCAGGGCTGGTGCTCTATTCACTGTACCACCTAGCTGCCCCTAAAATTTTGTTATTTTTGTTCAGTCATATACAATTCTTTGTAACCCCATTTGGATTTTTTTTGACAAAGATGCTTAAGGGGTTTGCCATTTCCTTCTCCAGCTCATTCTACAGATGAGGAACTGAGATTAAGTAACTTATCCAGGGTCACACAGCTAGGCCGTGTCTGAGGCTGGGTTTGAACACAGGAGTATGAGTCTTCCTAATTCCAGGTCTGGTACTCTACCCACTGTGCCACCTAGCTGTCCAAGACAAAGTTAAAAAGGAGTTTATTAGTATACCAATACTAGTATTAGCACACTTGGCGGTGGAGCAGCTGCTGTACAAGTCCAAGTATTCAGACCAAAGACTACTTTTTATAAACAGGATTAAATATTTTCCATATGAGGGCAAAGGTATTTTGACTAGGGCAACTAGGTGACAGTGGTAGATAGAGTATGGGTTTGGAATCAGGAAAGACATCTTTCTGTGTGCAAATCTATCCTCAGGCTGTGTGACCCTGGGAAAGTAACTTAACCCTCCCTGCTTGCCTCAATTCCTCATCTGTAAAATGAACTGGAAAAGGAAATGGCAAACCACTCCAGTGGTCTTTACCAAGAAAACCCTAATGAGGTCACAAAGAGTAGGACAAAATTGAACAAAAACAGATCAGGCAGCACCTGGGGACTAGACCCCCCTCTCTCGGGCAGGACAACCCTGGCTGCACAGAGTCAAAGTTATGCAAGATTAAGACACAGGTCACTTCAGAATGACTCTGCATTAGTGACTGATATTACACACTCCCAATACCCTTCACTTGGAGATATTTATTGGCTTTGCCCATCATCCATAAAAACAATAATTCTTTAAAGTAACAGTCTTCACTTTAAAAGGCACTGAGTAGCTTACATTTGTATAAAGCACTTTCCTAACAACAAACCTATGAAGAAAGTATTTATTATCCCCATTTCACAAATGAAGAAACTGAGGGTCAGAGAGATTAAATAAACAGCCAGGTGGTACAGTGGATAGAGCACTGGACCTGAAATCAGGAAGACCTGAGCTCAAATCTGGCTTCAAATCCTGGGTGACCCTGAGCATGTCACTTAACCCTGTTTGGCTCAGTTCCCTCATCTGTAAAATAAACCAGAGAAGAAAATGGCAAACCACTCCAGTATTTTTGTCAAGATAACTCCAAATAGGGCCACAAAGTATTGACCATGACTGAAACAACTGACCAACAACGAGATTAAATAATTTGTCAGGTTCTCATAGCTAGCAAATGTTATCACCCAGTGTTAAGTCCAGTGTTCTTTCAACTATGGGCAGCTAATAGCCAATGTCACATTATTATTGTGCAGCTTTTCAATCTGGGGAAGCTAGGTCATGTAGGAATTCAGCAATGTACTTAAGACCACATAACAAATTGAGTGGAAGAATTAACAACTCAATATGGTACAGTCTTTGTACTCTAGTTCACTGGGCCATCTGTACTATGAAGCAACAATATTTTCCCCTTTCCATCTGAAGAAGATTTGGGAAGAGGTTAATTTAATTATCACCAAAAAAATTGTCATTCATCCTATACTCTGAGTATCTGGGAATCTAGTCCATATTTCATCCCTTTTCTCTGATTTAAAAATAAGCTGGTCTTTGTGACATCTAGAGTTTCACATTATGATGAACAAGAGATTAGATCCCAAGTGAATTTTAACATGTTTTCATTTTTAAGAAGACAAAATAGCCCCCATTGTTTTTCTTTTGTCTCAGTGAACAGAAGTTCTACTCATCATATCACAGTTCATTTTAAAACAGAAATAAGGTTGTTTTTTAATGTTGTTATTGAGCTTTCTATGACAAAATGATATGAAGAATTTTTTTTAATATTGGCTTTATGTTAGATAAGGCAGTCACAGTGTAGAGAAAAAAATCTGATTTATCTTAGCTGAAATTTAAATGTCTAGACCTTATGTGGACAAGCTGTAGAAATTTGGAGAAACCACCTCATTTTGTGTTATTTTGTCTTTGCAGCAGTAGTTCGGGAAGTATGGGAAGAGCATAATCTTGCTTTGGCTGAGAAGAGAGTAGCAAAATGTGTTGTTGCCTTGAGTACTAGGCACTCCAGAAATATTTGCCGTTAGCTTGATATCAGAAAAGATGGGAGGCAGAGGCAGGCACATACCCCGAAATCCATTTCTAGTGCTGATCCCATATTCTTATCAAAGAGACTGACATACAAAGGTTGACTGCCTCTAGGCAAAAAGGACCAGCAATAGAATTCAGACAGCCTGATTACTGAGGATCCTTTGGTACTCTTTGCTGAATACATCTTTGATTTCCTACTAAATTGCTGTGTCCTTGGGTAAACCACTTAATTCTCTAGATTTCAGTCTCATACACTGCGTAAAATGCAGGTACTGAACTTCGTTGTTGCCATTCTGATGTTTTAGTTGCATCCTACTCTTTGTGACTCCATTTGGAGTTTTCTTGGCAAAGATCCTAGAGTGGTTTACCATTTCCTTCCCCAGATAACTTGACAGATGAAGAAACTAAGGCAAACACAGTTAACTGACTTGCCCAGGGACACACAGTAAGTGTCTGAGGCCAGATTTGAACTTAAGAAGATGAGTTTTCCTGACTCCAGGCACAGTGCTCTATCCACTGTGCCACCTGGCTGTCCCAGGTATTGGACTGGATGATGTCAAAGTTCTCTTCCAACTCTAAATCTATGACCCTATAACTATAAAGTATATAATGAAATTAGATTATTCATTTCTTTATTTTTAATTAAAATTCTTTTTAAGCTAGTTCTTCCTCCCTTTCCAAGTTTCTTTACACTTTATTCATCTTCATTTATTCTATGATCCAGCTACTCTAGCTTACTTGACATTCCTTGCACAGGAATTTTCTCTCCAATCTATATGTTGACACTGCCTGTCCTCCATGCCCAGGACATTATTCCTCCTCAGATGTGCTTCTTATTTTTCTTGCCTTCCTTTCTAGACCCAGCCCACCCCCACCTTCTATAGGAGGCCTTTCCTGGTCCCCTGGCTACAAGTGCCTTCCTCTCTCATTTTGTGGGGACCTAGTTATTTCATGTCTGTCTCCCCTTTTAGAATGTGGGCTCCTCGAGGACAGAGAGAGACAGAGACAGAGACAGAAACAGAGACAGAGACAGAGAGGACTCAAATGTCCTTGAGGATTTGTTTTGCCTTTGTTTGTGAACTGCTCAGCACAGTGTCTGACACTGCAAGTAATAAATGCCATTTTTTGACTTGCAGAATACAGCATTGGACTTTACAGACTATAAAAATACCATGTCAAGTGTCTGTCTCCTGTCATTTGTTTTTAGCTTCAAAAGAAATTCTGGGGGCAGGTAGGCAGTGCAGTGAATAGAGCACTGACCCTGGAGTCAGGAGGACCTGAGTTCAAATCTGACCTCAGATACTCAGATACTTAACACTTCACTAGCCCCGTGACCATGGGCAAGTCACTTAACCCCAATTGCCCTGCCTTTCCCCCTCCAAAAAAAAAAAAAGAAAGAAAGAAAGCAATTCTGCATTCACTAATAATTAAACCTATTTTAAGAGGTTGGTTTACAGTCAGAAACACTTCTTGATATCTATCTCTGTCCTCATTTCCTGTCACTCTCTTAACTTCTTCAGCCTGGCTTTCATTCAGCTGAAATTACTTTCTCCAAAACTGTCAATGACAATTAATCATCAAATCTAATGTTCTTTTCTCAATTCTCATCCTTCTTGACCTCTCTGCAGACTTTAATATCATTCATCAACCTCTTCCTGATACTTTCTTCTCCCCAGGACTTTGTGACATTGCTCTATCCTGCTTCTCCTCCTACTTTTCCTATCACTCCTCCTCAGTTTCCAAGCCTGGCAACTATGGCTGTCCCCTAAAGATCTGTTGCAGGCTCCCTGCTTTTCTCCCTCTATTCTAGGAAAGGGCAGGCTATACCCCAGTGCCAAATTTAGTGCACTGCCTATTTTTGGATGCCCTATCACCCCCTGCATGGTTTTTTACATTTTCAGTTCAATGAAACTGTATTGAGGGGCGGCTAGGTGGCGCAGTGAATAGAGCGCCGGCCCTGGAGTCAGAAGGACCTGAGTTCGGAGCCGGCCTCTGACACTTAATCCACACAAACAAAAAAAAACCTAGCCGTGTACCCTTGGGCAAGTTACTTAACCCCAATTGCCCTAAAGGGGCGGCTAGGTGGCGCAGTGAGTAAGAGCACTGGCCTCGGAGTTGGGATGAGCCGAGATCAAATCCGGCCTCAGAAAATGAGCACCCACACATAAATAATGACTAGCCGTGTATCCTTGAGCAAGTTACTTAACCTCAATTGCTTTAAAAAAAAAACTGTATTGAAAAATGTAAAACAAACAAATAAAGAAAATTTTTAGCAAGTAGGGGCATACAGAAACAAAGTAATTTGTCAACCTCTACTCTATACTTTCTAGTTTGGAGAACTTACCAGCTTCAATGAATGCACTTATCATCTCTATGCAAACCATTCACAGATCTAAGTATCCAGACCTAACCTCCAGACTCACATCTCCATGTCCTAATGAACATTTCAAACTGGGTGACTTAGAGACATTTTAAACTAACGTATTAAAAACTGAGTTCATTATCTTTTACCCTAAGGCCTTTCTTTTACTAACTTCCCTACTGTCAAGGGTACTGCCATTCTCCTAGTCACCTAAGCTTAAACCCTTTGTGTTATCCTGACTCCTCTCTCGTCTCCATCTCTCTCTCTCTCTCTCTCTCTCTCTCTCTCTCTCTCTCTCTCTCTCTCTCTCCCTCTCTCTCCCTATTTCTGTCTCTCTGTTTCTCTCTCTTTGTCTATTCCCTCTTTCTGTCTCTCTGTCTCTGTGTGTCTCTCTCTATCTACCTGTCTCTATCTGTCTCTCTCTCCATTTCCAATTTGTTGTCCTTTTAATTCTACCTTTGCAACATCTCTCATATACACTCCCTTCTCCACTGTGACTTGGACATTACTTTTTCAACATCCTTCTAGTTGGTCTCCCTGACTCAAGTCTCTCCTCACTCCAGTTCATTCTCTGCACTCAGCTATGGAATTGCGCCTTCTAAAGCACAGATATAACCATATCATACCCTTCCATTATTCAATAAGTTCCAGTGACTCCCTTAAGGATCAAACAATAAATCCTACTAGACTTTTGAAACCTTTCATAATCTGACCATTTCCTATCTTTCCATAATCTTCTTATGCCTTACTCTCTTTGACATACTCTTCAATCTAGTATTGATGGAATCCTAATAAAGCTTCCCCCAGCCCCAATAGTCTAACTTCATTATAGGCCTGGCCCTACTGAACAGCAGGCCCACTGTACCTACCTAACCCCCCACCAACATCCTAACTTCTTCATACATGCCTCACTGTTCACTGGAACAACAGGTGTGTTCCTGAACTCTTAGTTCCCACAGAAATAGCAGGTGTGTCCATATGATGGGAACCTAGCCACTGCCTCTACCTGATTACTGCCCCCAGACCCATTCCCACAGAAACAGGTGCATTCTTGTATTCAATCACAATCACATTATCCATCTAGCCCAAGACAGGACCACAATAGCTAGCCAGTTGGAGGACAAAATGACCAGAACGTTTAACCACCAAACCATAGATGGGACCCTTCCTCCATTACCTAATCCCTTAACAAACTCCTGCCTTTTTAATATTAATGATATTCCTCTATTCTATGTAAATTTCTGTTATGGAATTGCATCTTTACCATATAAAAAGCCATCTTGCTTTCTCTAAAGTTACTGGTTCCTCTTGGAATTTAGCCCATTTCATGAGAGGTGTCAATCTCAATAAATGCCTATACTTGGATTAGAGGTGGTTTGACTCTGAATTCTTTGAGACGGTTCCAACACAACACATTATGAAACCACAACAGTGTTTGGGTGGGCACAGCCCCCACCTCAACAGTTTTTGGTATCCCTGGGTTTAAGCTACAACAGTATCACAGACCTCCTTGCTATTCCTCAAGTAAGATTCTCCTCCCAACTCTAGGTATTTTCATTAGCTGTCCTTCATGTCTCAAATTCTCTGCTTCTTCATTGCTATCTCCTGGCTTCTGTGGCTTCCTTCAAATCTCAGCTAAACTCCCGGATTCAATAAGAAGACTTTTTATATTGCCCTTAATGCTAGTGCCTTCCCTCTGTCATTATCTTTAAATACATACCTACATTCCTACACACACACACATACACATATATGCTTTGACTTACAGAAAACAGATAGACAAACTTACTTAACTAAATTGCTTTTTGAATGCATAATTGTTGAATTTTCTATGACAAAATAAAATATTGTGAAGATTTTTTTCTTTAATTTTGGCCACCTTCAGTTGTTGGATAAGGCAGTCACTGTCTGGGAAGAAAATTCTATTTATCTTAACATGAATTAAAATGTTTAGTTTTTATGTGTTTAAGCTGTAGAAATTTGGAGAAACAACCTCATTTTCATGTTATTTTGCAGCAGTAGTTTGGAAAGTATGGGAAGAGAAAGATCTTACTTTGGCTGAGAAGACATTAACAAAACGTGTTGTTGTCTTGAGTGTATATATGGTCTATAAGTATTTACTGATACTCTGATATAAGAAAAGGGAGGAGGGAGAGGCAGGCATACTCCTATGAATACATTTCTAGTATTGATCCATATTCTTGTCAGAGCCTGATGTACATTTAAATTTACCTCTGTATCCATTCTCCTCCCCCTTCCCATAAAACCACCTCATATAACAAAGTATTAATAACGAAAAAAAGAGAAAAGAAGCAAAAGTGATAAATACATTAAAAATCTAATTATATCCAATGTTCCAAATCAATATACCAACCCCCATATATATCTCTGCAAAGAAGTGGGGTGAGGTATCTTGTCATAGGTTTTATTTGGAACAAAGCTTGCTTTTTGCAATTTTAAAGAATTCATTTTTGTAAATTTTTCCCTTGACGTTTTAGTCATTGTGCATATTGTTTACTTCACTCAGCTTACCTCACTTTGACTCAAACCATTTATTTTTTCTGTGTTTATTCTAATGATCTCACTTTTTGAATCTAATGGCGCTTTCTAAATCATTATCCTTCTAGACCTTTCTGCAGGATTTGACATTATTGACTTCTTTCTCCTTCTGAATATTCTCGCATTTCTTGGTTTTTATGACTTATCTATCTCTTGGTTCTCCTCCTACCTATCTGACCAATCCTTCTTAAATTTTGTCGTTGTTGTTATTGTTGCTGTTACTGGATCCTTATTTGTTTCATATCATGACCACTAACTGCTGATGTCCCTCAAGGCTCTGGCTTGTTCTGTTTCCTCTATATACTCCATGATCTCATGAGCTTCCAAAGGCTCAATTAGTGTCGCTAAACAAATGATTGCTAGGTCTACAAAGCCAAACCTATTCTGTCTCTTAAATACCTGTCTTGTATCGCCAACTGCTTTTTAGAAATTTTGAACTGGATTTTCAACTTAATACGTCCAAAATTTCTGACTCAAACTCTTCAGCCTTATGAATGTTTCTATTACTCTCAAGAGCACCACCACCCTCCTAATCACTCAGGTATCATCCTCTACTCTCAATCATCCCCACAAACCAAATTAGTTAACAAATGTAATCTCTTTGACTGTGACATATTTTACATCTATGCCCTTCTCTCCACTCAAATAGTTATCCCCATAATTTGTTCTGAACTAGCTTTACCTCATGCTTAGAATACTTTCTCTCCCAACTTCTGACTATTAGCTGACTTTCTTTAAGGCTTAGATCAAGCATCAATTTCTCTGGGATAAGAGTTCTTACCTTTTTTTGTTTTCTTTCTTCATTTCTTTCTCTTTTTTTGCATCATGGACCTCCTTTGGCCATCTCACAATCTTTTTAACTGCATAAAAGAAAATACAAAGAAAAATAATGATATTGAAATATATTCTGTAGATAGACTGCAATCCAACAGCAGGTACATTAACTAGAGTAGGGATGAGCATAAACTATATTTCATGATAACTGCAATAATTGTGACATGATATGAGAATCTGTGGTTTCTATTGGTGACAAAGTCATCAGCCCTACTAAGACTTCTATGGTTTGTTTCCTACATTCATAATTGAAGGAAACACCATTTTCAGTTCAATGTTAGTGAAAATAGGTATGTAATTTATTTTTCTCATCCAAGTTCACAGAGCCCCTGAAATCTGTGCATGAACCCTTGCAGATTTGGGGACTTCAAGGTTAAGAACCTCTGCACTAGGGGGGCTTGCTTGGTCCTCCCAGAAGCTAGCATTGTTCTCTCTGAACTTACCTATCATCATCTCTGCATTGATTTTGCATATTCTGATTTATATATGTTGTGACACCCCATTAGAGTGTTAAATTTGTGAGGTCAGGTACTGTTTTTGCTTTTGATTTCTATCACCAGTGCTTAGCACAGGGACTGTCTGGCACTTATTAAGTGTTTGTTGATTGATTGACTTAGCTCCTAGGTTTTGAGTTAGAAGGGACTTGATTTTATAGATGAGGAGACTGAGACCCACGCAAGTAATGTGACTTGCCAAATGCTACTGGAGTAGTGGCATAATTAGGATTTGAAACAAGGTTCTTTAATTCCCAGCCCAGTGCTCATTCTACTGCAGCATGCTGCTTTTCTCCTCTCCCTTTCTCCTGGAGAGAGAGTAATGTGGGAAAAGAATGAAAGGAATATGGGGCGGCTAGGTGCCACAGTGGATAGAGCACCGACCCTGGAGTCAGGAGGACCTGAGTTCAAATCTGGTCTCAGACACTTGACACTATTACTAACCCTGTGACTTTGGGCAAGTTACTTAACCCCAACTGCCCTCCATAAAGCCAAAAAAAAAGACCCCTAGGCCTGACTTGGCACTTATTAGCCACCTGATCTTGCCTGAGACTCGGTTTACTCCCCAACAAAATAGGAGTGATCATCTCACTTATTTCAGATAGTTACTGAGAGGATCCAATAACATAATGACTATAGAATTGCTTTGAAAAGTATATCCTGTCTGTCATTGCTCCTAGCCATCTAACAATTACAAAAGTTGTACCATCACCTGTGATATCTGTCTATAAAGAAATCATCCTTACCTTTAAATAGACACATAAGAATGTGCAAGTGTTGTACCTTTCCAAGAAGTCACCCTGGGAAACTACAGGTTTATACCAAACATTACCATTGCTCAAAATATGTTTTGGAACTGCCTCCAGAGTGAATTTCTAAGGCACAAAAGAAAATTAGACTTATTATCTCATAGTCACACCTTCTACTCTGTTGCTTGCTTCCTGATCATCAGAGATAGCATATGTAAACATTCTCAAGATCCTGGAAAGAAAACTGTGAATTTTCCAATAAGTGGAATATCTATAACCCCAGCCTTCTCTTCTATTTGGTCTACATGATGGGACCATTTTACATGTCCGCTACTAATGTAACTGAAACCTTACTGGCAAATTCAGTAGTCCAAAGGTGACAGATTTTCTGATATGTCTTAATAGATCTCTCCTTAGTGAAACTTATAGGATCTTATCAGGCTTTGCATAACTGAAACTGCTGTTTTTCCCCATTCAACAAAACCCCAATTCAGTCAGACACTTGCAATTACCTGTTCTTCTAGCTAGCATGGACACAGCTAGTCTCCTTGGGATTGTTGGTTCTTATTTCCCCTCTTGTTTTATTTCTTATAAAAGCTCCTGGCCTGAGACAGGGAGCTTATTTCAGTTATAAAGGTATATCTCGCTGTTGCTGCCTCACAACAACCTTTTCAAGCACCTATAGTTCCTTCTGATTTACTCATTATTTATTTATTCCTTGACTTCCCACCACTCTTCTAGCTTTCACCACATTTTTTGTCTTCCTCAGTCTTTTTTGGCTGCTTCACCACTGATTGATCCACTTTTTCCTTTGTGTATGCCCTAATTATTCTCCTGCTCCCCTGGTTCTGATCTCTGGCCTTGATCTGACTTTTATTTTTCTTTCCCCACTTAACAGCATTTAATTTTTTCTAATTACATGTAAAGATAATGTCCAACATTCATAAGATTTTGTATTCCAGTTATTTTTCTCCCTCTCTCCCTCCCCTTCCTCATCCTCAAGATGGCAAATAATCTGGTATAGGCTAGACATGCACAATCACATTAAACATATTCCCACACTAGTTATGTTGTGAAAGAAAAATCAGAACAAAAGGTGACAAAAGAGAGAAAATGGTGTACTTGATCTGCATTCAGACCCCGTAGTCCTTTCTCTGGACGTGGATAACATTTTCCATCATGAGTCTTTTGAAATTGTCTTAGATCATCACATTGCTGAGAATAGCTAAGTCTATCAAAGCTGATCATTACACAATGTTGCTGTTCCTGTGTGCAATGTTCTCCTGGTTCTGCTCACTTCACTCAGCATCAGTTCATGTAAGGCTTTCCAGGTTTTTCTGAAATCTACCTACTTATCATTTCTTATAGCACAGTAGTATTAAATTACATTCATATACCACTACGTGCTCAGTCATTTCCCAGTTGATGGGTATCCCCTCAATTTCTAATTCTTTTCCACTACAGAAAGAGCTACTATCAATATTTTTGTACATGTGGGTCCTTTTTCACTTTTATGATCTTTTAGGATATAGACCTAGGAGTGGTATTGCTAGATCAAAGGGTATTCACAATTTTTTTTTTTTTTTTTTTTGGAGGGCAATTGGGGTTAAGTAACTTGCCCAAGGTCACACGGCTAGGTTTTTTTTTTTGTTTGTTTGTGTGTGCATTAAGTGTCTGAGGCCGGATCTGAACTCAGGTCTTTCTGACTCCAGGGCCAGCACTCTACTCACTGCGCCACCTAGCCGCCCTAGGGTATTCACAATTTTATAGCCCTTTGGTCCTAGTTCCAAATTGCTCTCCAGAATGGTTCGATCAGTTCACAACTCCACCAACAATGCATTAGTATTCCAATTTTACTACTTCTTCTCCAACATTTATCATTTTCTTGTTTTGTCATATTAGCCAATCTGATAGGTGTAAGGAGGTACCTCAAAGTTGTTTTACTTTGCATTTCTCTAACTTGATCTGACTTTTAAACCTGGACCTATTCTCCTATAAATATAAACTGATTCCAAGTCTGTGACTGTATGTTGAAAACTGGCTTCTGAGTCTGGTATCTGGTCTGCTTCAAGTCTTGTCCTAACTGTCCTAATGTAGAATATTTCTCTTCTAGTTCATGGTCTTTTGTGATACATTATTATGGCACTTTAGAACCCCTATACTGCATTTCTATAGAGCTCATAATCACCTTTGCTTGTCTGATTGTCAGATTAGAATGGGAAGGAACTTTCTTGTTACCAGTGAAGTGTTTTCAAGTGATTGAACACTGGAGAATATTGTAATAGAGTGGTCTCAGACTCCTTATCCATCAAAATAGCTCATGATGAGAAAACAGCCTAGAAATAGATACCAATGCCTCATATACAGTAGGTGCTTAATAATTACTTATTGATCTCTTGTTGGTTGAGAATCACAGTGCCTTAAAAGATCCTGTGCTTTCCTCTAAGTAATATTAAAATTTAAGCTTCCGAATGGGTACACTTTTTATTCTGTAACTGTCACACCCAAAGCCTTTTCAATTGAAAAAAAAGCATGAAGAAATATTGGGAATCATGGTACTAACTTTTTATCTTCTTTAATGTAAGATGATATTCCATTAATTTCCATTTAGGGAATTAATGACATAGCAGGTATTACTAATAGGAAACAGAGCTTACCTTAATTATTGAAAACTTTAATCATACTTCATATGTTAATAAAGAATGCTATTTTACTACTTTCATTTACATATTACAATTGGCTTAATCATTATTTGCCTGGTAAAAAGTCCTTGACAACTTATTTTAGTGATTAGATAAGAATGAACCAAAATTGATAAAAATTATTCAAACATGATTTTAAAATGCTTGAACTTTTGAAAAATATTTTATAAGTACTTTAAAGAATTTCTTGAAATTATATTAACATATGTTCTTGGTAAATCTTTTCTTCACAAAATATGCAATGGTAACCTTTATCCCATCCCTTGTCCAAATTGATGCAAATTCTAAATTAGTTGGCTTCTAATTTTTTTTCTGGGAGATCCATAAAAAAAGCTCCAGGCCTTTGTCAGGGAGCTTATTCCCCTTATGAATGTGTTTCTTGCTATTACTTCCTCACAACAGTCTTATGATGGCTCACTGTAGTATGGACATGGGAACTCCTAGACTATGACAGCAAATTACACACTTCTATCAGGTCCTACCGAGCTAGAAAGACTTCAGGTACAGGGCCAGAGAGAGTTTGATACAATTTTCTATTGATAACTTCATAGAAGTTCATCACTTAGGCCAATAGGTGACAATTGTGGAGATGTCTCGATAAATCAATGACCACTTCCTAAGAAATGGACAGGTGTCAATCTATACCAGTAGATGAAATACCCATATGAATGAAAAGATAGGAAGAAAATATAGTTTTAAAGATAGAACTGCACTTGAAGAAACTTGATATATAGTAGCTATAAGTCTGTTTACTATGTTCTAAAGACCTTGACATATGGGGTAAAGAATTCCAAGCTTCAAGAAAGGTTTTCTAGCCAACAATGAACAGAACAAAATAGGTAACTCTTAAAGGGAAAAAAAAGCCAGGAAGAACTGTTAGGACATTTACATCATTTTGTGCTCCCCCTTCCCCACCAGCCCCCCAAAAGGTTTTTTTTCTGGTTCATGGCTAAGGGAGCCAGTAGAGATGACAAGACTGGAAAAGGTCAATATGGAGAAGCACATGAAGGTGTCAATGGCCCTGAAGCATGGGTCGCATAAGTTGCCCTTCCATACATATACCTTAGTTATATATGTTCCTTATGTATTTATGTTCTTCCTTATGTGTCACTTGCCATATGTTTTTCCTATATATGTCTTCACTTTTCATTTGTAATGTGAAAATGTTGGGAGATTGGGGATCGGGGTTAGAGGGAAAACATTTTATAGATACTTTTCTTGCTATGCTATTTCATTAAGTGATTTTGCTTTGCAGTTGATTTGTCTTCTGGCCAGCTATTAAAGATAAACACACAAGATATTATTAGAAACTATTTTGCATAACTTCAGGGCAAGAAAACTGATAAATTAAATGAGAGCAATTAATATTTACAAAAATATAAAATACTCAGATTAATGAAACAAGAAATTAAACAATCTAATTTCAGAGAGAGAATAAAAAATTTTGAACAAGCCATAAATGAACTCCCAAAGGGGAATAACAAACACCAGTACCAGATGGATTTTTAAACTAATTCTATCCAACATTCAAAGAAAAATTAATTTTAAAACAAAAATAGGAAACAAAAAGATTTTATAAAATTCTTTCAATGATAGATTATGATCTACATAAGGAGAATCAAAACAGACAATGAATAAAATAGACTAAATTCCCTAATGAACATTTATGTGAAGATTTTAAATAAAATATCGGCAAAGAGGCTTTAGCAGCAAATCATAAAGATTATATCACATGACTAGGTTGGATCTACAACAAGAATACAGGGCTGGTTCAATATTTGGAAAAATTAGAACATAATTGACCTTATTTGCCACAAAACAACAAAATCATATGATTCTATCATAGATACAGAAAATGTTTTTGATAAAAAGCAATACCCATTTCTATTTAAAAATAAACACTGGAAACAGTAATAAATAGACTTTACGTTAAAATGGTAAGTGGTATATATCTAAAACCTTATATGTAGTGGAGACAAGCTGAAAGCCTCTTCTTTAAGAATAGGGGTAAAACAAAATGTCCATTGTAATTACTCTTTTATGATATTTTGTACTAGAAATGCTAGCTATTGGAATAATACAAGAAAAGGCAATTAAAGGAACAAAAACTAGGAAAGAAACAAAATGATTACTTTCTGCCAATGAAATGATGATGTACTTAGAGAACCTTTGCAAATCAACTAAAATTAATTGAAATAATTGTATAAATTCACATAAATTATCAGCATTTTGGGATGTTAACCACAAAACCATCAGGAAGAGATTTTCAAAAATCAATTCAAAATACTAACAAAAAATGTATAAAAATACTTGAGACTACCTGCCAAGACATATACTCAGGAATTATATAAATGCAACTGCAAGACATTTTTAGAGATATAAGTAGTTGACAAATGGTAATTGCCAAAATAATGAAAGTACCTTAATGAATTTACTTTCTCAGTACCATATGAATCAAACTACCAAAGTATAACTTCATAAAGGAGAAAAGTAATACAATTCATTTGGAGCCACAAAAGGCCTGGTAGAGATAAGGTATAGGATAACATATCACTCTATGCCCCAAAAGTTATGAAACTGCCTATACCTTTTAACCCAGCAATACTACTACTAGGTCTGTTTCCCCAGATGATTAAGGAAAAAGGAAAAGAACTTATATGATTAAAATATTTATAGCAGCTCTCTTTGTTATGGCAAAGAACTGGGAATTGTGGGGATGCAATAATATTGGAATAATATCATACTATAAGAAATGATGAGTTCAATGATCTTAGAAAAACATGGATAGACTTTCGAGAAATAATGAAGAGTGAAATGAGCAGAACCAAGAGAATACTATATATAGTAACAAGAATTTTGTTTTAAGAACAACTTTGAGTGACTAAGTCATTTTGGCAATTATAAATTCCCAAATTAACTACAAAGGATTTATGGAAAAAGATACCATCAGCATCTAGAAAAAGAACTGATAAATAAAAGCATGTACAGAACAGTTTTGCACACATATCTGTGTGTACATATACATACAGACACATACACACAGACACACACACATGTACACACATTTGTGTCTAATAGTGGCCATATCTAGGGAAAGGGGGAGGAGCAGAAGAAAAAAAAAGGGAAAATATTACATAACTTTATTATATATTTTTTAAAAATAGCAAGTTGTACCTAATAGATGTGCAGTTTTAGGTATAATCATCTTTTCCCCCATTCTATAATGTTATAGAAATGAGTGTTTTATTTCTTAAGTTCAGAATAAGACAAATAAAATTTTAAATGTGCCAAATGAGTATATGGCTTAGACATTAAAGGTGACACCACAAACCAAATAGAGGAGCAAGGAAGGAATTGCATTTGAGATCTATAGATTTCAAGGAAAGCTCATGACCAAACTGGATGAAAGGTATCACAGAAGGTAAAATGGACAATTTTGATTATGTAAAATTAAGATACTTTTGCATAAACAAAACCAATGCAGCTAAAATGGGGGAGGGGAGTTGTAGCATATTTTCTAATAAAATTCTGATTTCTTCTACATATATGGAACTAAAATATATGAGAATATTCTTCATTTGATAGATGGTCTAATTCTCAAAGGAAGAAATCTAAGTTTCCCATATTTATTTGATTTGAGTAAAAAACTTGGGTTCAAACCAGAAGTGTTCTGAGGTCAATTCTAAATGGCTTGGGAGAAGCAATTACTAAATTTTCATTGTGAGTATATATACTTCAGAGATTGGCAGTCCTATCTATAATACAGTGTTGGATTTATTTTTTGTTGTCTACACTTTAAAAAAGTATTGATAGATTATTAATGGGTGGCATAGTGGATGGAGTGCTGGGCCTAGAGTTAGGAAAATCAGAGTTCATATTGGTCCTCAGATACTTGCTAGCTGTGTAGCTCTAGGCAAGTGACTTCACCTTTGTTTGCCTGAGTTTCCTCAAGAATAAAATGAGGATGACACCACCTACCTCACAGGATTGTTATGAGGATCAAATGAAATAATATTTGCAAAGTGCTTAGCACAATGCTTCTCACATAGTAGGCAGTATATACATGTTTATTCCTTCTCTCCCAATGAAAATTAAATTTAGAAGCATATGAATACAAACACATATATTTAGACATGTATAATGCATATATGTGCATTTTTCCAAGAGAGCTATAGCACCAACACAATATTCACAGTGCCAACAGCAACTATGAAGATGCCAACATAGTTCTCAATTGCAAAATATAACAGACTCTCCATAAAGAAGACAGAAGCAAAACATTTATTCAGACACCAGAAAACCAAATTTCAGAATCAGAAAGTCAAATCCATAATAGCAACAAAGAAGTTAATATACCATAGCACAGCTGGGAGTCACACCATCCTTTAGTCTTACCCCAAACAAACACTCATAAGCCTATCTGTCACAGCAGGGAACAAACACTTACATGCCTAGCTGTCTCCTTGGGTGTGCCCTCTCCTCCCTCCAGCTCTAACTGCTCTGACTCCCATCTTCCTGTGGGCTCTGCTCCACCTTCAGCAAGATCCACCCATCACAGGCACCATGTGAATAAATGCAGCCTGTTAGGGGAAGAGGAGATCTTCAAATCAGGGAAGATCTTCAAATTTCCATTACCATTACAAGAGCTCAACTATTAAAATACACAAGCAAATTCCTGTATTGCTTTATAAACACTGCTTGATCTCTGCAAGAGTGCAGTAAAAGCCTTAGGTAATGAGATCATCACCAGAGCTGAGGCTTGGTAACTAGAGGTTAGTAATAGTGATGACAACTACAACAAGTAACAAGTACATGGTACTTAAGGCTTACCAAGTGTTTTATAAACATGATTTCATTTGAGCCTCCCAACACCCAGGGCTCAGATCCCAAGCTTTGCCAGTTACTCCTTGAGACATCTTGTGTAAGATTCTTCAATTCTCTGGACTTCAGAAAGGAAAAAGAAGAGGATGGATCTTCTAAAGGTCCCTTTCAGCCCAAACTCATATGATTCTATGCCTGAAATACTGAATTTCTTAATGCCAAAGAGTCCACTTATAAAGCTATTGGTTTGCCTCTGCAAACTTTTTGGGTGCTACTATAAAGGTAGGGCTTCTGTCTCTACTCTTATCATACTGTGTTTTAAAATTAGAAACAAAATGAAACTTGGTTTGATGTTTCTATATAGAAATGGTCTTATAATTGCTAACTGAGATAATATATTAGTAAGAGCATATTAGAGATCAGTGTCTTTTCTTTGAACCAAAACTTAAGTTTCTCAGTGCTCAACACCCTCATGGCAGATCTCCCCCCACCATCCCTCATCATCACCCCTCCTCATGCATATTTTTTGCTTAACTAAAGGACAATATGAGGTAGAAGGGAGGTGGACTGAGGCCTCACTACTAACCTTATAATCTTAGACAAATCATTTAATCACCTTCTCAGAGCCTCCATTTTACTATATGAAAAATATTTTTATTTCATAAATTATAAAGAAAGAAAGATATAGTTAACACCTGCCACACCCACATCACTGGGCTGCTGCAGAAGACTGCATGAGTCAGTGTATGCGAAAGTACACTGAAGTGTATAAAATGCTATATAAATGTAAGGAATTATTAAATTGCAGTTGTAATGTACTTTATTTTGAGTCCCATAAATATTCTCAGTCCCATGTAATGCTGTGAAGTCACCTTGATCTCTCTCTTTTTTTTTTTTTTCTGGGAAAGGAAAAGTCCCTAGCATCCATAAAATAAGAAAACAGTTTCTAACCTACCCCCCCCCCAAAAAAAGAAAAAACTAAGTATACTCCCTTTGCAAAATATTCACACCTTTGGGTCACATGTCATTAAGCAAGAAGTATCCTAATTGGTAGCCTAAGGCTACAAAAGAGATTAAAGCACTTGTCATTTATCCTAGTTTTTAATTTAACTCCACCTGCAGGTGCAAAACCTTCAGCTGCATTTGGTTAGCAGCCTCTCTTTTATTAGGGTTATTGGCAGAGACTCCTCATCAGGAGGTAGAGCTGAACATTGAGGCACAAAAAGATAAATTATATAGCTGTCGGACCTTTTGCAACTTTCGGAACAGTTTCAAAGAATTTTAGCTCAGCAGGACATTTTTTACTTCTACATGTTGCTCCAGTTTCTTTTGGATATTTCTTCAAACACTGTCTTGAACTACAGAAAATGATTTTTCTTTAAATAAAGCTAGCTAGAAAAAGATAGCACTTTAAGTGAGCTTTGAGCAAGATATGGGAAATGCAAAGATGGACTTACATTAAGAAAAAAAATTAAGAATCTTAATTTTCATACCTAGATAGAACCTTAAAGACTATCCAATTCAGGGGGTGTTAATCTGGCTTCTAAGTACTTTTTAAAATAAAATATTTCAAAAATTGTATTTTAATTGCAATCCTAGCTATATATTTTTCTTTATGCATTAAAACATTATTCTGAGAGTCTAGCCCACCAAAGTTGTTCATCACACACGCGCGCGCGCACACACACACACACACACACACACACACACACACACACCCCTACACAGAGAAAGAGAGATAAAAACACATTATGTAGTCTAACCTTATTTTATAAATGTGGAAAATTACTTTAAATGGTTAGCACAAAATCATAGGATTGTACATCTAGAGAACTTGAAGGTACCTTAAATATTATCTATGTCCCCTTCCTCCTTCTTAAAATGGAGCAACTGAGGCCTGAAAAGGGTAAATGACATGCCAAAAGTCACCCTGGGAGGAGATTGGAAAATATGAGATTCCACCTGAGACTCCATTTCTCCAAGTTTAGTGTTCCTCCTTTGGCTCCATGTTACCTCCCCCCTTTTTCTTGTTTTAGAAAATCAAATTTCAAAATGGTTTTTTGAAATGACACTGTTGGGTCACTATATAAAGGTTCTTTTTTCACTACTATCAACATTAGGATGCAAAGTGAACAATTTGGTGCTATCAGATATTTTAAAATATGACTACTTGGCATAATATAGACAAAACATTCAGAAAATAACTTTTTCCATTAATAATTTAATCATAAGCAGACCAAAAATCACCATTTAATGTTGCCATGTGAAAATTCCTATATATATTTATTTAGCTGTATCCAAGATTTATGGGGGTGGAGCCAAGATGACTGAGTAGAAACAGCACTTCCAAGGTGCTCTGCCCCACACCACTTCCAAACAATGTAAAAGGGGAATCTGAACAACGTCTGGAGCCCCAGCACCCACAGAACGACACAGAGAAGCTAACCTCCTGCTGAGGACAGCCCAGGAGCCCTGCAAGGAGCAGCCAGCACAACGCTCTGAGAGCGGGCAGCACAGCACTCTGGGAGCCGAGCCCAGGACCACATGAGCTGGGCCAGCAGCAGGCTAGAGGGACCCCAGAACACCAGCAGCTGTGGCAATTCCAGAATTGTCAGCACAGATATGCCTAGGACAAAGTGAGAGGTTAGTGCCTTTGGGACTAACTTTGGGACCAGTATTTGGGGAACCCCTCAGCTTCCTCACCTGGGGGTGAAATGCTGCTGAGGAAATGTGGCACAGAGGCCATTTTACAGCATCAGTGGCAGCTCCAGCTCCTGGTCTGTGAACTGTAGAGAGATCCAGCAATCAGTCTGGGGGTTAATCGCCCTTGCTTTAACCTGCTTGGATCTGGATTGTGGTCTTGGGGAGAGGTCTGGGGTGGGAATCCAATTTGCCAGAGCGGGTAGAGGCTTTACAGAGGCCACCCAACCTCTGGAAGTTGTGAAGACCCCATGTTTGGGAAGGAAGCTCTCCTGTCTGGTGGCAGAGTCCTACTGTGGCAACAAGCCCAAAAATCAAGTAATTAAGTGGCAATGTCTAGGCAAATGAAACAAAATAAACAGAAAAATGCAATTTTAGACTCCTATTTTGGGGCCAAAGAGGATCAAAGCATGGAATAGGAGGAGGACTGTGAGGTCAGAACTCCTGCACGAAAAGCCCCAAATGAAAATACAAGCTGGCTACAGGCCATAGAGGACCTTAAGAAGCAGATAAGAGAAGTGGGGGAAAAATTGGGAAGAGAAATGATAAAGATGCAAGAAAAGTATGAAATGACAGTCAACAGCCTGACTGAGGAGAATAACAGCTTAAAATATAGACTAACTTAAATGGCAAAAGGGGCTCAGAAAGGCAATGAGGAGAAGAACACCTTAAAAAGCTGAATTTGCCAGATGGAAAAAGAATCTCAAAAGCTCACTGAGGAGAATAATTCCTTCAGAATTTGACTCAAGCAAATGGAAGCTAGTGACTTTATGAGAAATCAAGATGCTGTTAAACAGATCCAAACAAATGAAAGAATAGAAGGCAATGTGAACTATCTCATGGGAGAAAGCACTGATCTGCAAAATAGATGCAGGAGAGATAATTTAAAAATTATTGGACTACCTGAAAGTCATGATCAAAGAAAAAACCTAGAAATCATCCTTCAAGAAATTCTCAAGGAAAATTGCCCTGATGTTTTAGATCCAGAGGGCAAAATAGAGGTTGAAAGAATCCACCGATCACCTCCTGAAAAGGATCCCAAAAAGAAAACTCCTAGGAATATTATAGCCAGGTTCCAGAACTCCCAGATCAAGGAGAAAATACTACAAGCAGCCAGGAAGAAACAATTCCAGTATTGTGGAAACACAATCAGAATAGCCCAGGACCTGGCAGCTTCTACACTGAGGGATTGAAGGGCATGGAATATGATATTCCAGAGGGCAAAAGAGCTGGGACTGAACCCAAGGGTCACCTACCCAGCAAAACTGAGTATATTGTTTCAGGGGAAAATATGGTCATTCAGTGGAATAGAGGACTTTCAAGCATTCTTGAGGGAAAAACCAGAGCTGAATAGAAAATTTGACATTCAGGAACAAGAAGCAAGAGATGCTTGAGAAGGTAATCAGGGAAAAGAAATCAAAAGGAACTTATCAATGTATTTATATCCCTACATGGAAAAACAATAACTGTGTCTGATGAAACATTTCTTGGTATGTAAATAATTGAAGAAGGGTATATGGACATATGGATACATATGTGAATGTGTGTATATATGTTTACAGGTATACATGGATAGAGGGCACAGGTTGAATTTGGTGGGAAGGGATGATACTTAAGGGGTGAAGTTAAGAGGTGAGAGAGGAAAGTGACAAGAGGAGATGGGGAGAGACAGGGTAGGGTAAACTATCTCATGTAGAAGAAGCAAGGAGAAGTAGTTGCAGGGGAGGGGAAGAACAAGAAGGCAAAAAGGCAAAACCTTATTCTCATTGAATTTGGCTCAGGGAGAGAATGACATACATACTAAATGGGATATCTCACCCTGCAGGAGAGTAGGGGGAAGGATGATGAGAGGGGGGATGATGGAGGGGAGGGCATTCTAGGGGGAGGAGAAGTTGGAAGTACCCACTTTCGAAGAGGGACAGGATCAAAGTAGGGAATGGACCAGGTGGGGGTGGTATGGGTGGGAGGGAAATATAAGCAGTCTTTTACAATATATCTACTATGGTAATGTTTTGCATAGCTATACATGGACAACACATACTGAATTGCTTATCTTCCCAGAGGGAGTAGGTGACAAGGGAGGAAGGGAATGGATCTGAAATTTGAAGACTTAAAATTAAATGTCTGAAATGTATATAAACACTATTATTAATACTATTTTGCATGTAATTGGGAGATAAGATGTTCAGGCATTGGGGCTCAGAGATTCACCTTGCCCTAATGGCAAAGTAGAAGGGAGTATGGGAGAAGATATGGGAGAGAGCAGATTGGATGAGGGGATATCTAGTGGGACTGCTGTTCTGGGATGGTGGGTAGAGAAAAATTGGGGGAAAATTGTAACTCAAAATCTGGTGGAAATGAATGATGTAACCAGAAGTTAATAAAGCATTTTTTTAAAAAAATAGTAGATTTATTTTTTCCCCTAAATCATGAATGTACCCTCACTTATGGATTATCTTCCAGTAGCTTCAAAACTTTCTAGTTAGAGCAAAAAAGAAATATTGAATGGAGTTCAGGATGAAGCACTCAGAAATTTGTGTTTGTACAAGAGAGAGAACGTTATGAAATATAAAATAGAGAATGTTGATTACATTAAATTAAAGTGGTTTTGCCCAAAGAAAGCCAATGCAACCAAGATTAGAAGGGAAGCAGAAAGCTAGGAAACAATTTTTACAGGCCAATGTATATGATAAAAGCATAATTTCTAAAATACATAGAGAACTAAGTCAAATTCTCAAGAATATAAGTCATTCCCTGTAAGTAAGGAGGATTTTGTTATCCTTTTTTAGAGTTTAGTTTCTTAAGACCCAAGGCCATGACAATCTCTAGTTTACAGGTGTTAAATAATTACTCCCAGAATAGCTCCAGGGATCCTAGATAGTAATTTCTAGAATCATAGTGATAGACAGTCCTACTGAGACTGTGCTGTGAGATATATTATGATAAAATGGGATATTTACCATATTTGTGCAGAATGAGAATATTGTGAGCTTAATGTTGGCATGATGCCTTCTTTGTTTGTTTCCCTACAAAGCAAGTGGGCATGGTCAGTAAGTGGGGAACCCATTTGGGATTTTGGTAATGCATAAAGGAATGCATTTACCCACCTCAATTGGTTCCCACTGAGGCTTGAGGGAATTTAGGGGAGTGCACAAGTTGGAATGCTGTGCCTGTCTCAATTGACCCCATTGAGACATAGGGGTAGTTGCGCCCCCCCCCCCCTTCTCACTGGCCCTTGTGAGAAGGGTGATTAGGGAATGCTGTAGAAGTTGTTGCTTCCATTATCAGCAACTGACAAGACTAGACAAAAAATAATGTAAGATTATTAACCCTTCCAATGCTATTTTCCTTCCTTTCCTGTCTTACCAGACCAAGAATAAACCTCTTAGAGGCCAGAGTCCAAAAACTCTAGTGCTTCCTGTGAGCTATTTGTGAAACATTCCCCAACTGATAAATGGCCAGAGGATATGAATAGGCAGTTTTCAGATGAAGAAATTAAAGCCATCTATAGTCATAAAAAAGCTCTAAATCACTATTGATTAGAGAAATGAAAATTAAAATAATTCTGTGGTACCACCTCACACCTATCAGATTAGCCAACATGACAAAACAGGAAAATGATAAATGTTGGAGAAGATGTGGGAAAATTGGAACACTAATGCATTGTTGGTGGACTGAATTGATCCAACCATTCTAAAGAACAATTTGGAAATGTGCCCAAAGGGCTATAAAACTGTGCACATCTTTTGATCCAGCAATACTACTACTAGGTCTGTATCCCAAAGAGATCGTTAAAAAAAAAGAGAAAAAGACCCATATGTACAGAAATATTTATAGCAGTTCTTTTTGTGGTGGCAAAGAATTGGAAATTGAGGGAATGTTTATCAGTTGTGGAATGGCTGAACAAGTTGTGATATATGAATGTAATGGAATACTATTGTGCTATAAGAAATGACGAGCAAGGGGCGGCTAGGTGGCGCAGTGAATAGAGCACCCGGCCCTGGAGTCAGAAGGACCTGAGTTCGGAGCCGGCCTCCGACACTTAATCCACACAAACAAAAAACCTAGCCGTGTAACCTTGGGCAAGTTACTTAACCCCAATTGCCCTAAAAGGGGCGGCTAGGTGGCGCAGTGAGTAAGAGCGCCGGCCTCCGAGTTGGGATGACCCGAGATCAGATCCAGCCTCAGAAAATGAGCACCCATGCATAAACAACGACTAGCCGTGTAACCTTGAGCAAGTTACTTAACCCCAATTGCTTTAAAAAAAAGAAAAAGAAAAAGAAATGAGCAGGTGAATTTCAGAAAAACCTGGAAAGACTTATATGAACTAATGCTGAGTGAAGTGAACAGAGCCAGGAATACATTGCACATAATAAGAGCAACATTGTGCATTCACCCACTTTGATAGACTTAGCTCTTCTCAGAAACAGATGATCCAAGACAGTTCCAAAAGACTCATGATGAAAAATGCTATCCATATCCAGAGAAAGAACTATTTAATCTGAATGAAAATAGAAGCAAACTATTTTCTCTTTTTTGTTTTGTTGTTTTCTCTTTCTCATGGTTTTCCCCTTTTGTTCTGATTCTGGTTTCGCAACATAACTAATATGGAAATTAGTTTAATATAATTGAAAATGTACAGCCTATAATAGATTGCATGCCATCTTAGGGAATGGGGAGGGAAAGAAGGGCGTAAAGTTTAGAACCCAAAATCTTATAAAAGTGAAAGTTGAAAACTAAAAATAAATAAATTTTAAAAAATTAAAGGGATTAAAATGGCTTGTTTCTGATATCCTTTCCATCTCTGTCTATAAGATAAAATTAGCCTATATTCTGATGATGCCTAGTAAACATTTCTCTGGTGTGAAAAAACAAGAAATTTGTGTTTGTGGCTTGGGTGTGTCAATATACCACCAAGCATCAGATGAAAAGTTTCTAAACATCAGTCAACTATCAGGTTATTTCTAGGTGCCAGATATTTTGCGTTATGTAGTCAAAAGTCCATATTATTGATGGAATTTTTCACTTTTTTCTTGACAGACACATCAAAAAGTGTTCACTTATTAAAAATATTGGAAATAAAAGTACAATCCTCTAAATATTAATATAATATAAACTGGATATAAGTCTTTATAGAAAATGTAAAGATCTATGGATTAAGTTATTAATATAATACATTAACCATAAAGAACAATTGATACTTCTCTGACAGAAATCCTTAGATCCATCTTGCAAATATAGCCCATAGTTCATTAATTATTTTGTCAATTATAGAAAACATCCTAAAAACAATTGGGAGGACCTCAATAATCAAGGAAAATCAAACATGTATGGTTGTTGTAGAAGAAGCTTCAGAGAAATCCTTCATGTTGCCTTAGAACCCATCTTCGTCCAGCCACTTACCAAATGTCTATATCTGTCCTGTGCCTTGCCCACTGTTTTGAAGTATCTGGAAGTACTTTTAGTTTATTTAATTATAGAATTTAAGAATTGGGGGGACCTCAATGGCCATCTAGCCAAACCTATAGCCAGAAAGAATCTCCACCCTAATATATTTCACAAGTAGCCATCCGACCTCTGCTTAAAGACCTCCAAGAAGGGAGAACCCTGCACTTTGGGGAAAAAAACACAACAAAAAACAAAAACTTCATTCCACTATTGGACAATTCAAACTATGAGGAAATCTGGTTTATTATTGTTGTTGTTTTCCAGACATCAAGCATAAATTTTCTTTTTTTTTTTTTAAAGCAATTGGGGTTAAGTAACTTGCTCAAGGTTACACGGCTAGTCATTATTTATGTGTGGGTGCTCATTTTCCGAGGCCGGATCTGATCTCAGGTCATCCCAACTCGGAGGCCGGCGCTCTTACTCACTGCGCCACCTAGCCGCCCCTTTAGGGCAATTGGGGTTAAGTAATTTGCCCAAGGTTACACGGCTAGGTTTTTGTTTGTGTGGATTAAGTGTCGGAGGCCAGCTCCGAACTCAGGTCCTTCTGACTCCAGGGCCGGCGCTCTATTCACTGCGCCACCTAGCCGCCCCTATAAATTTTCTTTTTTGCAACTTGTACACACTGCTATTGGTTCTGACTTCTTTAGACAAATGGAACATGTTTAATTTCTCTTCCAAAAACAGTTTTTCACATGCTTAAATACCACTCTCTTGTTCCTTTGAATTTTCTCCAAGCTAAACATCTCTGGTACCTTTAACAGATCCTCTTATAGCACAGAGTCAAGACCTTTCATCATCTCGATGATTCTTTAGCTGCTCTTCAGTTTATCAATGCCCTTCCTAACTGTAGCATCCAATATGGAACACAATATTTCTGGTAATTTCCTTTTAAAGGCTATTACTATGAAGAAGGAAGGAAAGAAGAAAGGGAGGAAGAAAGGAAGAAGGAAGGAAGGAAAAAAGGAAGGAAGGAAGGAAAGAAGGAAGGGAGGGAGGAAGAAAGGAAGGAAAGAAGGGGAAAGGAAGAGAAGAAAGAAAGGAGGGAGGGAGGGAAGAGTATGGGGAGAATCACTCAATAGCTAACATACTGGTGAAAAACTTCTCTGTACTTATTAGCTAGGCTGCTCCTAAGTAGAGAGTGTGTTGGAAAATATGTAATACATGAAAGATTTAAAACATTTAGAGATTATTCAAATTTCAAAACTATATGCCTTCTATTGCTGGTTGATCCTGGAACTTCCCTCAGCACTTGAAACTTCCTTTAGAGACTAGGGACAACTTGCCCTGGAAAACCTAAACTCCTGCTGCCTTCTCACTTTGAAATATTCCTCTATTAGGTTAATCCCCCTTCTCCCACTGATGAGTTTCTCATGGAGACTTCATTTTTGGGAAAAGCTGAGCCTGGCCTACTTTCATTTTTCTCCCAGATATATTCCTCACTTTCTGGACTTCAAAATTAGCCCCTGCTACTACTAGACTAGAAATTCATTCTAATTTTCCTCAGTTCCTGGGACCACCTCCCCCTACTTTTCAATTCCTTTTTGTATGTTGTTTTCCTCTAGAATGTAAGCTCCTTGAGAGGAAGGACCCTCTTTTTTGTGCTTCTATTTATATCCAAAGTTCTTAACACAGTACTTGGCATGTAGAAAGCACTTGAAAATTTCTTCCTTCCTTCCTTCCTTTATTTCTTTTTCTTTTGTCTTCTCTTTATCTCCCTCTTTCTTTTCCTTCATTCATTCTTTTATCTTTCTTTTTTCTCTCTCTTTCCTTCCTTTTTTCCTTCCTTCTTTTCCACACGTGTGTATGTGGAAATTTCTATTCACACATATACATACATATCCATACATTTACACATATGTGGATTTTATAAATTGATATTTATTTCAAAAATACAGAAAGTACAAATATACAAACATTTCCCATAATACCTTGAGGCATTTTTCCCCTTTATCTCCTAGGCCTCTGGGAAAATAAGTTCAAAACTTAGTTCAGTTCCTATATAGCACTGATCCTACCAAGTTCACATACAGAGGCAACATCTCTGTTTGATAAGTTCTTGTCTGTTATTGCTGGACTCTAGTGGTACATCGATCCTCAGGACTTAGATGCTAGGCTAGTTGTAAAACCTAACCTGGCCTCAGACTCCTGGATCCTCATGTCTCTCCCAAACTTTTGAAATTCCTGAGGTCAGATACTCTGCTTCTTTTACCTAAATGGAAAATAATAAATGAAAAGCCAAGGAATGAGAACTGTTTTCTTGGGGCCCTAAAGTCTCTTCAATTATTGTATAGTCTCTCAATAGAAACTGTGAACAAGAGAGTCACTGAGATCACCTAAGAGTGAATGAAGCAAAAGAACCACATGTATTTTATTTTAAAAGAGAATTAGAAGCCTTAGACACAGCAAGCACTGAACATGCCATAAAAATGAAATTGACAGGAAATTACTATTTCCTGACACACAAGTCATTTCAGAATCAGTTGCTTCCACATAGTTAATTGACTCAATTAAATGAAAAAGATGAAATCAAAACCAAATAACAGAAAGGGAGAAGAGCCAAGATAGCAGAGTGAAGTCAGCCCTTTTTCTGAACTCTCTCAATCCACCCCCACTAAACAACGTGTAATGCACCAAACCAAATTCTGAGCAAGATAACCAATGAAAATTCACAGTGAGCCATTTTTCCAGACCAGGGCAGCTTAGGAGTAAATAAACAGTCTATGGACACTGAGGTAGAAGCTAGTCCAGAGCACAGAGCTAGATGTGGGCCTTGGAGGCAAGAGCAACAATAATAATAGTAGGAACACTAGGAGTTCCAAATGCCCAGGCTCAGATTCAACATCTGATCAGAAAGAGATTCCAGACAGAAACTGGTGTTAGTACTGGGTACAGGCTCTTGCACCATTTGGCAGCTCCATTATCCAGTATTAAGAAACCAGGAATTCAACCAAGAATAACCTATCCTGGAAAATTTAGTATAATCCTACAGGGGAAAAATACTGGCAAGAAAATTATAACAATATATCACAAAGATCATACATTGGGACCAGGCTAGATATATACCAGGAATGCAAGCCTGATTTTATTGTTAGGAAATATACAAGCATAATCAATCATATAGTAACAAAACCATATGATTATATCAATGGTAAAATGCAACATCTATTTCTATTAAAAACATCTGAAAGCATAAAAAGAAATAGAAATTTTCTTAAAATGATAAATAATACTTCTCTAAAACCAAGAATAAGCATTATCTATCTGTAATGGGAATAGACTAAAAGCTTTTCAACTTAGATCAGGGGTGAAATAAGGATGTCAATTACCAACATTATTATTCAATATTGTACTTGCAATACTAACTATAGCAATAATAAAAGAAAAATAAATTAAAGGAATAAACAAAGGCAATGAGGAAACAAAGCTTTCACTCTTTGCAGATACTACTTAACAAAAACTACTGGAAAAACTGGAAAGTAGGCCAGCAGAAACTACATAGAAACTAATATCTTACAATATCAAGATTAGGTAAAAAGGAACACATAATATAGGCATATTTGGGAGGGAATTACCTCCCAGGTCTGTGGATAGGGGAAGAGTTTTTGACAAAACAAGAGATAGAGAGGTTCTTTGGAAGTAAAAATGGATCATTTTAATTACATAAAATTAATAGGTTTTACATGAATAAAAATAATGCACTCAAAACTAGAAGAAAGGTAGGAAACTGGGAAAAATTTACAATGTTTCTCTAATCCTAGAGAATCTTAGAGATAGTAAACTAAATAAGTATTTGAAATAATTAACAACTTTAGGAAAGTTGCAGGATTTAAAATAAACTATTATAAACCATTAGCATTTCTATATATTACCAACAAAGTCCCACAGCAAGAGATAGAAAGAGAAATTCCACTTAAAATAAGTGTAGACAACACAAAATATTTGGGAGTCTTCCTGCCAAGAAAAACCCAGAAACTATATGAACAAAATTACAAATCACTTTACACATAAATAAAGTCAGACCTAAGCAATTGGAAAAAAATATCAATTGACAGTTCTTACCTAAATTAATTTACTTATTCACAACCATACCAATCAACTTACCTTATTTTTTCTATGAACCTAGAAAAAAAATAAAATTCATCTGCAAGTAGAGAGGTCAAAAATAGCAAGGGAATTAATGGGAAAAAAACACAAAGGAAGGTGGCTAAGCTGTACCAAATCTGAAACTATATTATCAAATGGTAATCATTAAAGTGATCTGGTTCTATCCAAGAAATGGAGTGGTGGATCAGTGGAATAGATTAAGTACACAAGACACAGTAGTGAATTACTATTGCAATCTACTGTTTGATAAATGCAAAGATTTTAGCTTCTGGAATAAGAACTCACTATTTGACAAAAACTATCAGTAAAATTGGAAAATAGTAAAGCAGAAACTCAGCATAGACCAACATTTTTTATTGTATACCAAGAGAAGGTCAAAATGTATACGTGATTTAGAGCATTTTTATATGACCATAGCTAGCTTTGATTTCTTTTCCTGAACATTACCTGTTCATATTCTTTGACCATTTGTCAATTGTGGAATGGTTTATATTTTTTAAAATAAATTTGGTGCAGTTCCCCACACATTTGAGAAATGAGGCCTTCATCAGGGAAACATTGTAAATACTTGTCAGTTTCCTGCTTTCCTTATAATTTTGGATTCATTGGTTTTGTTTGTGCAAAACTGCTTTAATTTTATGTAATCAAAATTATCCATTATATTTTCCATGATCTTCTCTTTCTCATTTGGCTACAAATTCTTGTCTAATACACAGCTCTGACAAGTGAATTTTCCCATGTTCCCCTTATCTGTCAATGAAATCCCTCTTTATGTCTATATCATGTACCCATTTCAACCTTATCTTGGTATATGACATGAAAGGTAACTCTATGCCTAGTTTCTCCCAAATTGTTTTTTTTTTGTTTGTTTTCTCAGAAGTTTCTATCAATAGTGAATAGTGAATTTTTACCTCCAAAGATTAGATTTTTGAGTTTGCCAAACACTAGATTACTGAGGTCATTTACTACTGTGTAATGTGCACAAAAAATATTCCACTGATCCAACACTCATTTCTTATTTAGTACCAGATTGTTTTCATGATTACCACTTTGTAACACAGTTTAAAATCTAGTAACACTAGATTTTAAACTAGGACACCTTCCTTCATGCTTTTTTCATTGATTATTTTGTTATTCTTCACCTTTTGTTCTTTCAGGTGAATTTTGCTATTATTTTCACTAGATCTAGAAAATGATTCTTTGCTAGTTTGATTGGTATGGCACTGAATAAGTAAATTAATTTAGGAAAAAATATCTTTTTTAATATTTTGGATTAGTCTACCCATAAGCAATTAAAATTTCTCCAGTTGTTTAGGTCTGTCTTTATTTGTGTGAAAGGTGTTTTATAATTGTGTTTGTATTGTTCCTGGCTTTGTCTTGACAGACTAACAAGTATTTTATATTGCCTTCAGTTCTTGCATATAAAATTTCTCTATCTCTTGAGTGTTGTGTATGATACATGGAAATGCTGATTATTTCTGTGAGTTTATTTTATATCCTGCAACTTTGCTAAAGTTGTTAATTGTTTCAACTAGATTTTTCATTGATAATCTCAGGTTCTCTAAGCATTGTCTGCCAAGAGTGGTAGTTTTGTTTCCTCATTGCCTTTTCTTATTACAACAATTTCTTTTTTTCTCATTGCTATTGTTAGAATTTCTAGTACAATATTGAATAATAGTGGGAATAACAGAAATTCTGGCTTCATCCCTGATCTTAATGGGAAGTCTTCTAGTTTATCCACATAACAGATAATGCTTTTTTTGGTTTACGATAGGTACTTATTATTTTAAGAAAGGTTCTATATATTCTTCTGCTTTGTAGTACTTTAATAGGAATGGATGTTGAATTTTGTCAAAAGCTTTTTTGGCACCTATTAAAAAAATCATGATTTTTATTTTATAGATGTAGTCTAATATGCTTATGGTTTTCCAAATATTGAACCATCCCAACATTCCTGATATACATCCAGTCTAGTCATAGCATATGATTTTTATGATATATTGCTGTAATTTCCTTGCTAGCATTTTATTAAAAAATTTTCTCATCAACCTTCAGCAGGGTAATTGGTATATAGCTTTATTTCTCTATTTTTACTCTCCCTGGTTTAGGTATTGAAATTATATTTGTGCCATAGAAGGATTTGGTAGGACTTCATTACCTATTCTTTCAAATAGTTTATATGGTATTGAAACTAATTGTTCTATAAATGTTTGGTATAATTCACTTGTAAATCTATCTGATCATGGGGATTTTTTTCTCACGAAAATCATTTATGACTTCTTCAAATACATTTCTCTAAGATGTGATTATTTACATATTCTATTTCCTCTTCTGTTATTCTAGAAAATGTATATGTTTTTATAAATATTCATATGTTTCATTCAGATTATCAATTTTGTTAGCATATAATTGGGTAAATTTATTCCTAATGCTTGCTTTAATTTCATCTTCATTTGTGGTGCACATACCCTTTTCATTTTTGATACTGGTAATTTGGTTTCCTCCTTTTTTTAAGTCAAATTAACCAATGGTTTATCTATCTTATTTTTTTTTTTTTGCTTTTTTGAGGGGGGAATGTAGGGCAGTTGGTGTTAAATGACTTGCCCAAGGTTACACGGCTAGGTTTATGTGTGTGTGTGTGTGTGTGTGTGTGTGTGTGTGTGTGTGTGTTAAGTGTCTGAGGCTGGATTTGAACTCAGGTCCTCCTGACTACAGGGCCTGTGCTCTATTCACTGAACCACCTAGTTGTCCCTCTATCTTATTTAAAAAAAAAATAAAATAAAAACCAGCTCCTAGCTTTATTTATTAGTTCTAAGAAGGAAAAGTTGAGGTTCCCCACCTGTATAGTTTTACTGTCTATTTCCTCCTGTAACTCATTTAACTTTTCCTTTAAGAATATGAAAGCTATGTTTAGAATTAATGTTACTTCACTGTCTGTGGTGCCTTTTAGCAAGATGTAGTTTCCTTGCTCATTTTTAAAAATTAAATTTGTTTTTGTTTTTGTTATGTCTGAGATAAGACTGATACCCCTGCCATTTTTTTTCTTTAGCTGAAACATAATAGATTCTGCTCCAAATCCTTACTTTATATTTGTTTTTGTCTTTATTTTTCAAATGTGTTTCTTTTAAACAACATATTTCTGGGTTTAAGTTTCTGAACCTCTTTGTGGTCTGCATCTGTTTTATACGTGAGTTTATCCCATTCACATTCACAATTATGATGACTAACACTGTAATTCCCACCATCCTATTTTCTTGTTTATCCTCCTCTCCTTTTTATCTTGTCCCCCCTCAAAAGTTTATTTTGTTTCTGACAATTGCCTCCCTTTTATTACCACCCCCTTTATCTTGTCCTCTTCCCCTCCTACTTCCCTGTTGGATAAATAGATTTCTACACCAATCTGACTGTATTTATGTACTATTCTTATGAATCAATTCTGATGAGAGTGAGATCCAAGCATTGCCTGCTACTTCTCCCATTTCCCCTCCATATTTAAATCTCTTTCTTGGGCACCTCTTTCATATGAGATAATTCCCCTTCCTACCTCTCCCTTCCTCCTTCTCCTAGTGCATCTCCAATCCCATTTCTCACCTTTTATTGTTTTTTACATTATTCCAACACAATTGATTTTCACCTCTGCCATTTATCATTCAGAGTGCTTCTAACTTTCCTAACAATGATAAACTTCTTAGGCATTATGTGTATCATCTTCCCTTATAGGAATATGAACAGTTTAATTTTGTTGAATCCCTTCTGATTTCTTTTTCATGTTACCTTTTTTTTTTCTTCTCTTGAACTTTGTATTTGAATGTCACTTTGCCTATTCAACTAAAGGTTATTCTCCCCCCAGTTCCAAGAAAAAGCCCTCAGTATTCCTAAGAAGGTTACACTTCATAGTAGTATCAACTCCTTTACCTTCTAGAAAACCATATTTCACTCTTTTAATGTGGAAATTGCATGTGATTCTGATTGTGATATTTGATTATGATATTTAATGGATTTTCCTCTGGCTGCTTACAATAGTTCCTCCTTGATCAGGTTGCTCTGAAATTTGACTATTATATTCCTAAGAGTTTTCAGTTTATAATATCTTTCAGGAGATGATTGGTGGATTCTTTCTATTTTTATTTCACCCTCTGGTTCTAAGATATTGGGGCAGATTTCTTTATAATTTTTTTTAAATATCATGTATGTGCTCTTTTTTAATCATGGCTTTCAGTAATTCAGTCATTCTTAAATTGTCTTTACCTGATCTATTTTCAAGATCAATTATTTTTCTAATAAGATATTTTACATTTTCTTCTATTATTTTGTCTTTTGACTTTGTTTTATTATTCCTTAATGTCTCATGGAGTGATGATCTTGCATTTCCCAATTCTAATTTTTAAGGAATTATTTTCTTTAGTGAGCTATTGTACTTTTTTACATTTGGCCTATTTTGCTGATTTAGGAGTTCTTTTCTTCACTGAGTTTTTGTTCCTTTTTTCGCCATTTGGCCAATTCTCTTTCTCAAGGTAGTATTTTCTTCAGCATTTTTGCACCTCTTTTTGAAGTTTTCAGTTCTCTCTTCATAAATGTCTTAAGTCTCTCTCCATTTGTTTCCCAAGTTTTCTTCTACCACTCTTATCCCTTTCTTTAGGTATTTAAAGAATTTTTATTGTGGTCCTGTCCAATTTTCATTTTTCCTACTTTTTTTTATTTTAGACAAATACAAAAACTTAAATACATGATAAGAAAAGAAAAAGAAACATATTAAACTTAAATGTAAAAGAATAATATGCCATGTGCACAACAGAACATAGGAGAGGATTCAGAATATTTAACAATAACTTACCATGTCAAGAAAGCCTATGTATTAAATACTGTGTTTTATATTGAAAATTTTCCATCTTTTCTTTTCTTCATTATAGGTTTTCTTTTGTTCTCTGTTGTTGCATTTTCTTTAAGGCTTTGCTTTTAGTTGTTTTCACATTTTTGTCTTTTGTTTTTTGTTGTTATTATTGTTTTTGTTGTTATCGTTGTCTTCTTTTGAGTTTGTGTCTTGATCTTTTGTCACCATAGTAGCTTTTTATGGTCAGGCTCCTTTTTTTATTAACATTTGCTCATTTTTCCAGCACATTTCTTGACTTTGAACTTTATGTTAGAATTGCACACTGCTCATCTGGGCTTGAAGTCTTACTTTTTGAAGTGTAAGGCTTTTTTTACAATGGTATTTTTGGAGCTAGTTCTGGGTGTTTGGAAGTTTTCAATGGTTCCAAAGTGATGTCATATAAGGAAAATTATGTTCCCTACTCTCTTGGTCTGCACTCTGATCTTTACTAGTGAAGGGCATTTATTCCCCTGTAACCAAAAGCACTAGTATTCTCTTCTTTGGAACTGTGAATATGAACAGGCAGTTTTTAGAAGAAGAAACCAAAACTATTTATGAATATGAGAAATACTCTAAATCACCATTGATTAAAGAAAGGCAAATTAAAACAACTCTGAGCTACTATCTCACACACCTATCAGAAATGACAAATGCTGTAGGGAAGAGGAAAAATAAGTAAATTAATAAATTATTAGTGGAGTATTGAACTGGTCCAACTATTCTGGAGAACAACCTGGAATGATGCCCAAAGAGCTGTGCATATTCTTTGTCTAGCAAAATTTCTATTAGATTTTTACCCACAGAGATCAAAGAAAAAAGGAAAAGGACGTATATGTACAAAAATATTTTTAGCAGCTCTTTCTGTGGCAAAGAATTGGAAATTGAGGAGATACTCAATTGGACAGTGGCTGAACAAGTTGTGGTATATAATTATGATGGAGTACTATTGGGCTATAAGAAATGACGAAGGGGTTGGCTTCAGACATGGTAATATCTATATGAACTGATGCAAAGTGAAACATGAAGAACTGAGAGACCATTATGCATGGTACCAAAATTGTTATAATGATTATGAACTGTGAAAAATTCACTACTACAATCAATACAGTGATCCAAGATATTCCAAATGACTCATGATGAAAAAATGCTATCCATCTCCATAGAGAGAACTGATAAACTTTGAATGTACATTGAAGCATAGTTTTCTCACTTTGGGGCTTTTTTTTTTGCAATATGGCTAGTACAAAATTATGTTTTCTGTCATTTCACATGTATAATTGACATCATAGTGTTAGCCTTCTTGGTGCAGTGGTGTGAGTGGGAAGGAGGGAGAGAATCTAGAACACAACATTTAAAAACAAAAGAATGGCAAAATAAATAAATAATAATTTTTTTTTAAAAGTTGATTGTAGGGAAATGTTGGATTTATTGGCTGACTTGCCATCTCAATTCTGCCATCTTTGTTTTACCATGCCACCTCCCCCAATAACCTTTTAAAGGGATATTAAGTATTAGGGACGGAGCCAAGATGGCAGAGTAGAAACAGCATGTCCAAGCCATTCTTCTCCCAGATCACCACCAAACTATGTAAAAGGGAACTCTGAACAACTTCTGGAGGCCCAGCACCCACAGAATGACACAGAGAAGATAACCTCCCGCTGAGGACAGCCCCGCAGGAAGGACCAGCATGGCAGCGCAGTGTGCGGGGAGCCGAACACAGGTCTGCCTGAGTCGCAGTTTTAGCCCCAGGGCAGCAGGGCCAGCAGCCAGCTGGAGGGACACCAGAAAACCAGCAGCTGTGGCGACTCCAGAATTATCAGCATAGACATGCCTAGGACAAAGTGAGAGGTTAGTGCCCTATGGACTTTGGGACCAGTATTTGGGGAACGCATAGGCTTCCTCCCCTGGGAGCTAGAAGCTGCTAAGGAGACACTCCATTTTGTAGTTTTCAGAGGCAGCCCCAGCTCCTGGCCTGCAAACTGTAGGGAGATCCAGTGATCAGTCTTGGGGGGGTAATCACTCTTGCTTTAACCTCCCTGGATCTGGATTGTGATATGGGTGGAGGTCATGGGTGGGTTACCAGCTTGTCAGAAATGGAAGTTGCCCCCCCAACATGTTCGGGATGAAAGTTCTTGTCTGGTGCCAAGCCATACAGTGGCAACAAGCCCAAAAGTCAAGTAATTAAGTGGCAACATGCCAAGGCAAAGGAAACAAATTAAACAGAAAAATGCAACATTAGACTCCTACTTTGGGGGCAAAGAGGATCAAAGCATAGAGCAAGAGGAGGGCTGTGAGGTCAGAAGTCCTGCTCCAAAAGCCCCAGGGGAAAACATGAGCGGGTTGCAGGCCATAGAGGACCTTAAGAAGGACTTTAAAAATCAAATAAGAGAAGTGGAGGAAAAATTAGAAAGAGAAATGAGAAGGATGCAGGAAAGGTATGAAATGAGGGTCAACAGCCTGACTGAGGAAAACAACACCTTAAAAAATAGACTAACTCAATGGCAAAGGAGGCCCAAAAGGGCAATGAGGAGAAGAATGCCTTAAAAAGTCGAATTTGCCAGATGGAAAAAGAATCTCAAAAGTTCACTGAGGAGATTCATTCCTTCAGAGTTAGACTGGAGCAAATGGAAGCTAATGACTTTATGAGAAATCAAGATGCTATTAAGCAGATCCAAACAAATGAAAGAGTAGAAGGCAATGTGAAATATCTCATGGGAAAAAACACTGACCTGGAAAATAGATCCAGGAGAGACAATTTAAAAATTATTGGACTACCTGAAAGCCATGATCAAGGAAAGAACCTAGAAATCACCCTTCAAGAAATTCTCAAGGAAAACTGCCTGATGTTTTAGATCCAGAGGGCAAAATAGAGGTTGAAAGAATCCACAGATCACCTCCTGAAAAAGATCCCAAAAAGAAAACTCCCAGGAATATTATAGCCAGGTTCCAGAATCCCCAGATCAAGGAGAAAATACTACAAGCAGCCAGGAAGAAACAATTTCAATATTGTGGAAACACAGTCAGAATAGCACAGGACCTGGCAGCTTCTACACTGAGGGATTAAAGGGCATGGAATATGATATTCCAGAGGGCAAAAGAGATGGGAATGAACCCAAGGGTCACCTACCCAGCAAAACTGGGTATTTTGTTTCAGGGGAAAATATGGTCATTCATTGGAATAGAGGACTTTCAAGCATTCTTGAGGAAAAAAACCAGAGTTAAAAATTAAAAAAAAAATTTTAAGAACAAATAATTCTAATACTATATAAACTCTTTGGGGAAAAATAGGTAAAGAAAGAGTCCTACTGGGGCGGCTAGGTGGCGCAGTGAATAGAGCGCCGGCCCTGGAATCAGAAGGCCCTGAGTTCGGAGCCGGCCTCTGACACTTAATCCATACGAACAAAAAAACCTAGCCGTGTAACCTTGGGCAAGTTACTTAACCCCAATTGCCCTAAAGGGGCAGCTAGGTGGCGCAGTGAGTAAGAGCGCCGGCCTCGGAGTTTGGATGACCCGAGATCAGATCCGGCCTCAGAAAATGAGCACCCACGAATAAATAATGACTAGCCGTGTAACCTTGAGCAAGTTACTTAACCCCAATTGCTTAAAAAAAAAAAAAAAAAAGAAAGAGTCCTACTAACTTCCTTCTATGACACAAATATGGTTTTGATACACTAACCAGGGAGAACAAAAACAGAAAGAAAACTATAGACCAATTTCCCTATTGAATATTGATGCAATATTTTTCTAGTATTAGCCAAAAGATTACAATGATATATCACAGAGGTTGTCCAATATGAACAGGAGGGATTTGTGCCAGGAATGCAAACTGATCCAATATTAGAAGAATGATAAGCATACCTGACCATATCAGTAACAAAAGCAACATAAATCCTATGATTGTAGAAAAATCAGAATTCAGAAAAATCAAATTCAGAAAAATCCTTTGACAAAATGCAGAATTCGTTCCTATTGAAAATACTAGAAACCATAAGAAAAAAATCTGTGTTTTCTTAAAATGATAATCTATCTAAATCTAAATCTACATATAAATCTATCTAAAACCAAGAGCAACCATTATCTATAATGGGAATAAACTAGAAGTCTTTCAGATTAGATTAGAAGTGAAAAAGGGTGTCCATTATCACCATTATTATTCAATAACATTTTAAACATGTTAGCTATTGAAATAAGACAAGAAAAAGAAATAAAATAAGAATAGACAATGGGGAGGCAAAACTATCACTTTTTGCATATGATATGATGGTATAATTAGAGAATTCTACAGATTCAACTAAAGAAAAAGTAAAAATATTTAACATTTTTAGAAAAGTTATAGGAGATAAAATAAACATCTAAATCTTCAACTTTTTTTTTTGCTTTTTGGAGGAGGGAAGTCAGGAAAATTGGGGTTAAGTGACTTGCTCAAGGTCACATGGCTAGTAAGTATTAAGTATATGAGGCCTGATTTGAACTCAGGTTCTCCTGACTCCAGGGCTGGTGCTCTATTCACTGCACCCCAACATCTTTCATATTACTGACAAAACTAAGCAGGAAAAGAACGGAAAGAGAAATTCCACTTAAAACAACTTCAGATAGTGTAAAATGTTTTACCTACCTGCCAAGAAAGACACAAACAGGGGTGGCTAGGTGGCGCAGTGAGTAGAGCACTGGCTCTGGAGTCAGAAGGACATGAGTTCGGATCCGGCCTCAGACATTTAATGCACACACAAACAAAAACCTAGCCGTGTGCCCTTGGGCAAGTTACTTAACCCCAATTGCCTTCCAAAAAGCAAAAAAAAAAAAAAAGGAAAGAAAAATAAAGGACACACAGAGTAACTATATGAACATGATTAAAAACACTCTTCAAACAAATAATGACAGAGTTAAACAATTGTAAGTGTTCATAGGTAGGTTAAGTCAATGTAACAAAATGACAATTCTATTTAAATTAATTTATTATTCAGTATCCATACCAGTAAAACAAATGAAGAATTATTTTTAGATCTATAAAAAAGTAATAACAACATTTATTTGGAAGAACAAAAGGTTAAGAATACCAAGGGAATCAATAAAAAAAAAAAATGCTAAGAAAGGTGACCTTACAATAACAGATCTCAAACTATATTACAAAACATTAATCATCAAAACCATCTGGTACTAGATATGAAATAGTGATTGATCAGTGGAATAAATTAGGTATACAACATAGAGAAACAAATTACCTTAGTGTTTAATAAACACAAAGATGCCATGTATTGGGGCAAGAACTTCTTTTTTGACAAAAATTGCTAGGAAAACTAGAAAAGTCTAGCAGAAGATAGGCATCACCAACATCTCACATCATTTACCAAGATAGGTCAAAATGGCTGCACGATTTCAACAAAAAGGGTACTATCAAAATAAATTAGGAGAGCATGGAAGAAATTATCTGTTAGATCTATGGATAAATAAGAAATAGGGCAATGGGAGCTAAAACGGGTAATTTTTATTGTGTGAAATTAAAAAGGTTTTGCAAACAAAACTAATGCAGCCAAAATTAGAAGGAAAGAAGAAAACTGGGGGAGGGGGATTTTTGTTGCAAGCTTTTCTGATAAAAACCTTATTTCTCAAATATATAGGGAGTAGTCAAATTTATTTTTAAAAATTATGGCATTCCTCAATCAATAAATGGTCAAAGGATATAAGCAGGCAGATTTCAAAAGAAGAAATCAAAGCAACTAAGTCATATAAAAATGTTCTAAATCAATAAATAGAGAAATTTAAATTAAAACAAATTTAAGGTACCTTCTTATTCCTATCAGATTGACTAAGATGAAAAAGAAGAAAAATGACAAATGTTAGAGGGAATGTGGCAAAATAGAGATGCACTGTTAGTGGAGTTGTGAACTGATTGAAAAATTCTAGAGAACAATTCACACTATTACCAAATTGCTATAAAACTATACATACCAAAGTGGAGATTATAGCAACATTTTTCTTTATTTTTCTTTCTTTTTTTTTGCAACATGGCTAATATGAAAATGTTTTGCATGATTTCATATGTATAATCAGTATCCTATTTCTTATCTTCTCAGTGGAAGGGAGAGAACATAGAGGGAGAGAAAGAATTTGGAACTGAAACTAAAAATTAAAAACAAATTATGTGCTCTATAAATGTTAGCTATTATTATTACTGCTTTGTAGTTTTGAGTTTGCAAAGCTAATTAACTAATTTCTCCTGTATGAGTCTAAAGAAATAATGATTTTAAAAAACACAAATATTTATGTGACATTCTCCCAGGGGCCTTAGCTTTCTACTCTTAAAGAAATTCACATGTAACTCAATGTATGTGCTAAACTCTTCATAAGACGGTTTTGATGTTCATGCATTGGTAAAGATTATAGACAAAAAAGAACTTTCTTAGAACATGGACCAAACCTCCAGCAGTGGTAGGACTGCCAGACTATCATTTATACATTGTTTAGGCTATCCCTTTTAATATGGCTCCATGGCACTCATACTATTCCTTCAATTCCAAAGGAGATATCATCCTCCATTTATGGCACTAAGATAAAGCATTTTAATTATTCATTTTTTTCCCTGGGAACCATTTGGCAGATTTTCCAGAAGGAACCTAATTCCCTACAGTTCACAAATGAACCAATTCTTTACCCAAATGGGTTTTTTATTGATGCTTCTAGAGTTTGAGGTCCCTAGGCCATACGATAATTATTATCATCTTGTCACATCTGTGATATCAAATGCAGTTTGGCAACCTTGATTATTCCCTTCTGTCTAATTGAATAACATCAGAAAAGGGGGTGGGGATGGGGACAATATTCTGTCCTTTCAAAAGAGAAGTAGCTTCAACCACTCATTCTTTCATCATTCATATTGCAAATTGACTACTCTTTCTTTAGGTCCAAAAGGCATATGATAATTTTCTGCCACACCCTAATAATCAGCTGTCAACCAAAATATCCCTTTATTTCAAACAGGTCAAGAATGAATACTGTAACATCCAAAGTGTGTGTGTGTGTGTGTGTGTGTGTGTGTGTGTGAGAGAGAGAGAGAGAGTATGTGTTTGTGTGCCTACATGCTGTGAAGGAGACATAGAAGGAACAAAAGGGAAAAAAAGCTTCAGATTTCTGAGAGGCATATATTCTTAAACCCGTCATTACAACAAGGAGCTATGATTTCAGTGGTATGGAAACCTTCAATCAATTAAAACCATAAGTTGCTTAGGATGAAAGCTATAAAATTTTAGGGCACTATCTTGGGTTCAGAGAATGGTGTAACTAAGGTCATACAGGTATTAAGGATCAGGGGTAGAATTTTTTTTCAAATGGTTTATTAACTTCTTGTTTATACCATTCATTTCCACCAGATTTTGCATCACAATTTCCCCTGTTTTTCCCCTACCCATCAACCCAGAATAGCAGTCCCATAGGATATCCCCTCATGCAATTTGCTATCTCCCATATCCTCTCCCACACCCCCTTCAACTTTTCCAGTTGGGCAAGGTGAATCCCCATGCCCCAATGCCTGTAAATCCCATTTCCTAATTATATGTAAAATAGTATTAATAATAATATTTATATATATTTAAAACATTTGATTTTAAAACTTTGAATTCCAGAGTCATTCCCTTCCTCCCCTGTCACCTACTCCTCCTGGAAAGATAAGCAATACAGTAGATACTGTACACGTTTAGTTATGCAAAACATTACCACAGTAGATATATTGTAAAAAAAACTGACTATACCTCCCTCCCTCACATCCCACCTCCCACTTGGTCTATTCTCTACTTTGATTCTATTCCTTTTCAAAAGTGGGTGCTTCCAACTTCCCTCCCCCCCTCCAGCATGCCCTCCCTTCCATTATCCCTGTTCTCATCCCCTTCCCCCCTACTCTCCTATAGGGTGAGATATCCCATTTAGTATGTATGTCATTCTCTCCCTGAGGCAAATTTTGAATGATAATAAGATTTCGCCTTTTTGCCATTCTGTTTTTCCCCTCCATTGTAACCATTACCCCTTGCTTCTTCTATATGAGATAGTTTATCCCATTCTGTCTCTCCCCATCTCCTCTCACTATATTCCTCTGACCTCTTAACCTCACCCCCCAAGTATCATCCCTTCCCATTAAATTCAACCTATGCCCTCTATCTATGTATACCTGTAAACATATATACACATTCACATATGTATTCATATGCCCATATACCCTTCTTCAAATATTTTCATAGTGAGAAAGGTTTCATAAGTTACAGTTATCATTTTTCCATGTAGGAATATAAATAGTTCAACTTTAAAAAGTCCCTTTTGATTTCTTTTCCCTGCTTAACTTCTCAAGCATCTCTTGCTTCTTGTGTCTGAATGTCGAATTTTCTATTCAACTCTGTTTTTTTCCTCAAGAATGCTTGAAAGTCCTCTATTCCACTGAATGACCATATTTTCCCCTAAAACAAGATACTCAGTTTTGCTGGGTAGGTGATTCTTGATTTTAATCCCAGCTTTTTTGCCCTCTGGAATATCATATTCCATGCCCATCAATCCCTCAATGTAGAAGTTGCCAGATCCTGTGTTATCTTGATTGTGTTTCCACAATATTGAAATTGTTTCTTCCTGGCTGCTTGTAATATTTTCTCCTTGATCTGGGAATTCTGGAATCTGGCTATAAATATTCCTAGGAGTTTTCTCTTTGGGATCTTTTTCAGGTGATTGGTGGATTGTTTCAATCTCTATTTTGCCCTCTGGTTCTAAGATATCAGGGCAAATTTCCCTGAGAATCTCTTGAAGGATGATTTCTAGGTTCTTTCTTTGATCATGCTTTTCAGGTAGTCCAATGATTTTTAGATGATCTCACCTGGATCTATGTTCTAGATCAGTGATTTTTCCCATGAGATATTTCACATTACCTCCTATTCTTTCATTTGTTTGGATCTGCTTAACAGCATCTTGATTTCTCATAAAATCACTAGCTTCCATTTGCTTGAGTCTAATTCTGAAGGAATGATTCTCCTCAGTGAGCTTTTGAGATTCTTTTTCCATCTGGCAAATTTGGCTTTTTAAGGCATTCTTCTCCTCATTGGCTTTTTGAGCCTCTTTTGCCATTTCAGTTAGTCTATTTTTTAAGGTGTTATTTTCCTCAGTCAGGCTGTTCACTTTCATTTCATACTTTTCTTGCATCTTTCTCATTTCTCTTCCCAATTTTTCCCACACTTCTCTTATCTGCTTCCTAAGGTCCTCTATGGCCTGTAGCCAGCTTGTATTTTCATTTGGGGCTTTTGGTGCAGGAGTTCTGACCTCACAGCCCTCCTCCTATTCCATGCTTTGATCCTCTTTGCCCCCAAAATAGGAGTCTAATGTTGAATTTTTCTGTTTATTTTGTTTCCTTTGCCTAGGCATGTTGCCACTCAATTACTTGACTTTTGGGCTTATTGCCACAGTAGGACTCTGCCACCTGACAGGGGAGCTTCCATCCCAAACGTTGGGGTTTTCTCAGCTGCCAGAGGTATTAGTTGGGTGTCCTCTCTGAAGCCTCCGCATACTCTAGCAAGCTGGTCACATACCCCAAGACTTCCACCCTAGACCGCAATTTAGATCCAAGAAGGTTAACGCCAGAGCATTTACCCCACCCTACCCCAGACTGGTTGCCAGTCCCTCTACAGCCCATAGGCCAGGAACTGAAGCTGCAACATGGCGCCAGCTGCACTGCAGCAACTCAGTGGCTTCTTGCCCCGAGGGAAAGAGGCTGATGCGCTCTCCCCACTAGTGAGTCCCAAAGTCCATACTGCACTGACCTCTCACTTTGTCCTTGGCAGCTATGTGTTGGTAATTCTGGAAACACCATAGCTGCTGGTGTTCTAAAATCCCTCCAGTCAGCTGCTGGTCTGGCCACTGGGGCTAAAACTTCTGAGTCACATGGGCCTTGGCTTGGCTCCCAGTGCACTGCACTGGCTGCTCCCTTCTCGGCTCTCCTCAGTGGGAGGTTAGCTTCTCTGTGTCATTTTGTGGGTTTTATAGCTCCAGAGTTTGTTCTGAGTCTCCTTTTACATAAATTTGGAAGTGGTGGGAGCTGGAGCTGCATGGAAATGTTGTTTCTACTCTGCCATCTTGACTCTGCCCCCCAGGGGTAGAATTTAAATCCAGATTTTCCTAACTCCAAGTCCAGTGCATTCTATCTGCTATACAAAATTGCCACAAAGAATAATCAGTATATTTCCTTTCACTTATCTTTGTCTGGTAAAGTAACTGGAAACCTGAAAATGTACTTAGAAATAATGGCTATGCACTGGTAGCCACACTTAATAGTGGTGGTAGTGATCTGACTTTCTAGAGGTCCTGTTGCAAGGCAGATTGGAGTTGATAACAAATGAAAATGGCTTTAAAAGATCTTATAAGTAAGAAATGGTAAGATAAGATGGTACCCCTTTAAGTGGATTTTTTATCTTCTTGGTACAAAGTATTTGATACATATTGATTGAAAATATATCACTTTTAATCAAAATATCCAAGGAATCCTTAAAATACCTAGTGTTTTGCAATTACTATGGAGATACTGGATGTGAAAAGAAGAAAAGATTTGCAATCTCATATACTAGAATTAAAACAAATCAAACACAAGTTGGAAGTAGTTGACTTGAAAGCTTAAACTTGGGCAATAATTTTTTCTATGAATCTCAGTTTACAAATCTGTAAAATGAAAGGATTGAATTAGATGCTTACTAAAGAACTCTCCAACTCTAAAATCTATGAGAAAAGATATCAGCATGTGAATCTCAGTTCAATCAACCAATAGATTAGCATTTCTTATTCACCAATTGATATATAATTAAAAGATAAACAGCCATTTTTAGATAAAGTAATAAAAACTATCTACAGTCATCAAAGGGCTATATCATATAAACCCTTTGACCCAGAAATACCACTACTAGGTCTGCATCCCAAAAGAAATCAGACAAAAAGGAAAAGGACCTATATGTACAAAAATATTTATAGCAGCTCTTTCATGGTTGCAAGGAATTGGAAAGTGAGAGGATACCTCACTTGGGGAATGGTTGAACAAGCTTGAGTATATGACTGAGAAGGAATACTGTTGTGCTATAAGAAAAGATGGGCAGGACACTCTCAGAAAAACCTGGAAAGACCTACATGAACTGAAACAAAATGAATTGAGTAGAGCCAGGATAACATTGTACACACTAACAGCAATATTGTAAGGTAATCAAATATGAATGGCTTAGCTATTCTTAGCAATACAACTGTGAAAGACTTATGATGGACAATGCTATCCATTCCCAAAGAAAGAACTGATGGTGTCTGAATACAGATCAAAGCATTCTTTTTTTCCTTTATTTTTCTTGTGTTGTTTTTTTCGGGGGGGGGGAGGTCTATGCATTTTTTAATAACATGACTAACATGGAAATATGTTTTGCATGACTACACATGTATAACATATCAAATTGCTTGTCTTGGGGGGGAGGGGTAGAGAGGAAGAGAAATTGGGACTCAAAATTTTGAAATCTAATGTTGAAAACTGTTTTTACATGTAATTGGGGAAAAATAAAGTACCAAATGAATTAGCATTTATTAAATGTCTTCTCTGTTCTGTGCTAAATGGTGGGGATACAGAGACAAAAAAATGATACAGTCCCTATCCTCAAGGAGGTTGCATTCAATCATATCATCTTGAACAACATGTGTGTGCCTTATCTAGTTTAATATTCCTTATACATCATAACATATCTATATATGTATATATATCACATATATTCATATATATGCAATTTTAAAAAAACACTATTTGGAGGGGGTGAGAAGGAAGGAAATAAAAACTAGAGAGATTAGGAAAAGCTTCATGTAGAAAGCAATGATACTTGACAGAAACTAGTGATTCTAAGAGTTGAGAGTAATGAAATAGTACATTCCAGGTCTAGGAGACAACTCTTGCAAAGGCACAGAGAGAGGAGATAGAGTGCCATGTGTGAGGAACCACAAGAAGGTTGTTCTCCCATTTACTAGGTGCATGTCCTCAACAATCTCTCTGAACCTTACTTTTGTCATCTATAAAAAGGGAATAATACTTACAGTACCTATCCCATAGGCTTGTAGGAATCAAACATAAATAGCTTTGTCACCATAACGTATGCACAAAAATATAAGCTAAGCCTATTATGTTTCCAACTAAAAGCTACTCACCAAATACCCTTCATTAAATACCATATTGAATAGAAAACTAGTTGTGTGATATACATAAATATTTATACAATCTCTTACCTCTAGGTACTTGAAGATGTAAGCAAATTTCAGGACGTTTCTTATCTTCTTTATCCTCACAATACTTCCTGTGATGGAAAACAAAGACAGATTCTATTACTTTCAGTTTAAAGAGGACCTGAAGCATTAAAAAAAATGAAATGAAATAAAATGAAGTAAGTTTCATAAGATCAGCTCTTTAGGAAAAATTCAGCTAGACATCAGATTTCCTCATCCCTTGTTAGACTTTTCTAGTCACTAATAGCCTACAAAGTTATACACAACCAAACATTTATTCTCATTTTATAGATGAGCAAATTGAAAAACAGAGAAATTATGGGCTATTTTTAAGGACACACAAGTCAAGAATAGAGAATAGAGAATAAGTTTAGGTCTCCTGATTTCTAACCCTGCACATACTCTTATTCCAAGGTAATCTAATTTTACTGAAGCCAAGAAAGAAAGAGAAAGAAAACAGAAAGAAGGGAAAGCTTTGGTTTTTCTTAAGTAAGAGCTAGATAGGACTGAGAAGCCCAATGGGGCTTTGTAAAAGTGGACATTTAATGCAAATACCAAGTAATAGGATGATTATGTAAAATCTAGCATGCCCAATGGGAGACTAACTTTTCATGTAGAAATGTTTCATATGATAAAGGAATGAAATCCATAACTAATGGGCCTGACTTTGATCATCATTTTATTAGAAGGAAGTGACAGCATTTTTTTTCCCTAGCTTTAGCAAAATTGTTAGCTTAATCTGAGGTAATTTATCCTCTCCCTCCCACCCTCATATCCTAGCTAGCAACGCACTTTAAGATTCATAATAAAATATTTGAAATCTTGCCTCTGTTTTGAAGAATTATTTGCTTGGACAATAAGAGATTATTATTTCTCAGAATGATGGGGTATAGAATCTGTGAACCCCCTTGAATCTTCTCACTGGATCTGGCATTCCCTTGAGGCCATAAACCTTGCATTATCACCAGGTCCAAATCTCTTACTCTTAACCCAATTTAGCCCTCTGTCGTCCAGCTACTTCCCACTCTTTATCCTATCAAAATACCTGTACCCAAATTTGTTACACTTAAAAGTTGCCTAGCCCTCCCTTGTCTGTCATCTCCAGGTAGCCTTCAGCTATCTTCCACCTTTATTCCCATTCCTGGAGTTTGACTTCAGTAGTCAAGATCCTCCTTATACTCCTCCTCAAGATCCTCTGCAAAGCCTTCCTCTAGACCACCCCTAGATCCCTCCCACAATCTTTCTGTATATAAGATCCATCTTGCCTCCATGAAGGTACTGAGATTCAATCTAGCATGGACTCAGTCTATGTCATATTGTTCTGGCCCACTTGTCCAATACAAGCATGACAAATACTTAGTCTCTTTAAGAGTTTACCCATTATGATGAATATTTAATAAACTTTGTTTTACTTTGGTTGAGAGAAGACGAGTCAAATTCATTCAGCAGAAACTGGTGTGTTGGTATTTTGGGGTCTTGAGCACCCCTAAATCTGAAACCTCAACAAGGGACACTTGGACACTATTGAATCTTCATTCACAGGCATAACATAAGCATTATGCAAAAACAGTCCAACTTATTGAAGAGTCACAATGGTTCACCCTAACTCTTTGTCTTCTCTTGAGGCAGGGTAAGGATAGTTATTAGTGCTTGGCATAACCCAACAAGAGTTAAATGATCCTTTGACTTCGAAAATGAGAAAAGTGAACCTAATTCCAACACCCTACCCACTTCATTATACTTCATCTCAAAATACCTATAATTTATATAAATAATCTCCATAAATACTAATAGAGGCAGGTCATCTCTAAATATCAAACTAAAATCCACTTTATTTTAAGAAATGAGGCAATAGAAGAGATTAATAGGCATGGTAAACCTTGGGTCTTGGTGATATAAATGCTTGCTGAATGGAATTGTATCAGGAGAGTAAGGTATAGGATATGATATCAAAGGGAACATCAGCACATTCCCTTAATGATGTTTTTTGGTCTCAGAAATAAAAGTGAGAATTTAATCAGGAAAGAAGAAAAAAGTAAGAAGAGGGGAAGGAAAAAGGAGAAGGAAGAAGAGGGAAAGGAGGAAGAGAATCTCTACACACACACACACACACACACACACACACACACACACACACACACATTTCCTCCGCTCTGTATCCCCAATACATTATTAACAAACTCACCTTCATTCTGAAAGGCAGCATGGTATTTGAATACCAAGCTGGTTTTAGAATCAAGAAAAACTGCATGAAAACCTAATTTTTTACACATATTGACTGTGTCTGGGCAAACTGCTTAATCCTTCAGTGCTCCCAGATAAACCTCTTAAAACATTAATTGCAGATAAGGTATTGATCTGCATATGGAGAGAAAATTCCTCATTGGGTGTAATCTACAACAATAAAATCACAAACAAACAAAATCACTTTATAAGAGATTCCTTTTACCTCCAGCACTAACTGAAATCTTACTTTGTCCAGATGACTCCATATCACTTTCCAACCTCTTCAAGGCTGACCACTCCTCTCTTCCTCTACTGCTCCTTTAGGAGGAAGATAGGACATACTCCTTGCTCATTATTTCTTACTGCCCACTTCCAGGCCATCCCTCTACTACAGCTAATCAGAAACCTCTCCTTTAAAGTTTTTTGCATCTGCTTATGTCACTCGGGATGAATATATGTCACTACTATATACCAACCTGCAGGATCACTCTATATCTTTTCATCCAGTGGAACAAGCAACATTTATTACATGCCTACTAAATAGGAGGCTGTGCCAGGTGCTGGGGGTATGAAGGTTAAAATGCATTAATGGGTCACTCAGTTCATGTTCATCCCGACTTTGGCTTTAACTTTTTCTTTTTTTAGTCACTTAGGGTTGTGATTTGCCAGGGTCACACAGCTAGTAGGTGCCTTAACTCCTGATGGCTTTAATATTCACATCAATGACTCTTGTAGCTCTATAAGCATTATCAACCTCCTTAATTCCCATAGCCTCCATCACTACAATGTCAGAGTTGAGCAACAACTTAGATTTCACAACACCTCTGAATACTTTCCTTTAGGTAACTGAAATCTTCCTTACTAACCATAATCTCTAGTCTTTCCTGTTGTCTCACCACCTCACTCCTTTACGATCTGTTCTTTACCCTCAACTTTTATTGAGTCCCTCAATCACTTCCCATTTCCCCATTCAGTCAAAATCCAATAATTTGTAGAGCATTTTAAGGTTTCTAAAGATGGAGTTATATCATTAGATCCTTACAACAACCTAAGGTGTTAAGTACTGCAATTTTATAGTTCTCATTTTACAGATGGGAAAACTAAAGTTGAAAATTTAGTTGACTTAGAGTCATACAGTTGAAAATTATCAGAAGTAAGATTTGAGCCCATGTTTCTCTTGATATGGCACAGTGTTCTTTCCACTGTACCACCTCACCTCCTTGCCCTTCATATGGTTTCTCTTTTATTTTACAGTCTTTACTCTATGGTTAATAATTTCAACAGGGCACTGTGTTGCAACCTTGAATCTCTTTCTCCTGCTTATGTTAAAGATGACCCCTTGATAATACCTAACTTCGAGTCACTACCATGGTTTACTTTTTTTTTTTTTAATTTTGCTCCCATTCCAATAAGTGTCACTAAAGAAAGTGACACAGTTTTGCTTACTGGTACTACTCTAAGTTCATGCTATATAACAGTGAATGATCCTTCACAACTGCAAAGCCATCCTTGTATACACACGTGACAGTCATCTTTTCTTCTGATTTCACTTTTACTACCACCCCTAGTAAGTACTATTTCCTACCTTATTGAGAAGATTGAGGTTATCCATTATGAGCTGCTTCATCCCCCATCAACCAGAGTTTAAATTTTAAATCCCCATTAGTCCTCTCCTCCTTTACTCTAGACTGTGTCTGGGCAAACTGCTTAATCCTTCAGTGCTCCCAGATAAACCTCTTAAAACTCTAATTGCAGATAAGGTATTGATCTGCATATGGAGAGAAGTTCCTCACTAGGTGTAATCTACAACAATAAAATCACAAACAAAGGAGGAGATGCCCTTCCTTCATGCCAAAGTTAGCTATTTCTATTGTCTTGATACAATTTCCTGCTGTGTTCTCTAGTTCCTTGTGTTATCAATCTTCTCAACCAGACATCTTCAATTTCTCTCTTTACCATCATATTTTCCTTTCTATGTATAAATATGTTCATATTTCCCTTTCCACCCTCCCCAAAATGCAAAAACCCAAATCTTTCTCTTAACTTTTCCATCCTCTCAACGATATGGCCTTTATTTCTCTATTTTCCTACAAATTTCTAGAAATAATTATTTATATTTGGTGCCTCCAAAAGCCTTGGCATGTGAGATGAGGAGGCCAGAGAATGAAGAACCAAGTATGTTTATTATAAGTTTAAAAAAAAAACTTACAAAATTACAAAGCAGAAAATATTTTAATTCTACTAGTTTCAGTTAAATCTCTGTTGAATACCACATTAAAAAAGCCTTATTATGAAATCAGAGTAAATTAAGTGGAGGCTCTTTTATGAGTCAGTGTGTAGAAAATATTGGTAGAGCAAATAGTCAAGTAATTGCATGTGTGACTATTTAGCCAAGTATAAAGTTCACCTTTAGGAAAAGTGAACAATATCCTACTGCTGATTTCTAAACCAAATATATATGTAATAGCCATATGACTGGAAGACAAAAGTATGTTTTTCTGTCAATAAATCATGACCAATGCAACTGGACTCATGCTGTTTCTGTGTAGATCTAGTTTTTCCCTTTTCCCAGAAGGAATCTCCATCACAATTTCTGAAGATGAGTAAAGCCAAGAATACTGCTTTCTACCACACAGAAACAAGTTGCAGGCAGACCTGACCGTACATGAGGTATAGAAAACCTTTAATCTATCTTTCACCCTTGCTTTTAAAAAGGATCTAAGAATCCTGGATCCTTCCTGGTAGGAAAATAGAAAGACTCACATTCTTCATACTGCTCCTCTCTTCAGATTTGAAGGTTTACATCTTTCTTTCCTTGCAATGAACTAAGAAGAAGACTATGGGTGGTATTATTCTCATTTTACT
>WOXC01011418.1:0-57500 GCA_011680675.1 Gymnobelideus leadbeateri
TCTTTTTTTTTACATGCAACTGGGAAATAAGATATACAGGCACTGGGGTATAGAGATCCATCTTGCCCTACTGGAAAGTCAGAGGGAGGATGGGGGAGGATATAGGAGAGAGCAGATTGGGGGAGGGAGTATACAGTGGGATCACTGTTTTGGGGTGGTAGGTAGAGGAAAGATGGACAGAAAATTTGTAACTCAAAATCTTGTGGAAATGAATGATGTAAACTAAAAATAAACATAAGATTTAATTAAAAAATAAAATAAAACATAAGTGCAATGTTTTATGAGCTTTTACAAAAATCCCAAATACTGGATGGCAAATGCATTTCTTTCTTAACATAGGAAGGGAGCAAAATTTAGTACAATGCCTAGCTGCCCTGATCTCTAAAGAGCTCTCAGAGCAGTAAATTGTATCAAAGATCCTAGTCCTGGCTAATTTGAATTTTGCTTGTCTTTTACTGTATATGTAAATTATGAGTCCTTTTATGTGTTTGGCATTTTCTGTAGGGCAGAACAAAAGCTATCCTATCCTAGGTATGTACTTTGTAACTTCTAATTCTTATACAGGATCTGAGTAGCTATGGAGAACTACACCTAAACCATATTTACACCATACATAAGGTATATTCAGAGATTTTCCTGTAGCAAACTCTGGGTAGGGACACGATGAGCCAAAGAGACATGAATTTGGGGGTCAGCCACAAAGACTGAACTTGGTCTATGGTACCTTAGGGAGCTGGACTATGGGTTACATCTATAAGAGGAGGGGATAGGAACAGATTATGTTTAAGGTTTCTAAATGCCATAATAGACTGATTCTCAGGCCTCTTCAAGACCTTAAGTAACTATTATTTACATCAGATGATGGTGTTTCTGTGGCCATTAACAGCTTATCCCTTTCCCCCATTCTCCTTCTTTTATGGTTTGGACTGGTAAAAGCTCCTAGTTCCACAGCAATTACGCTTATTGAAAACCTTTTAGAAGGCTTCACAGTTCAGATCAGTGCAACAACCAATCTCAACTCATGCAAACTGATTAATGAAACTCTCCTCTCAGGAGACAAAGGTGGACAATAGGAACAGAATGAGGGATATGCTCTCACACATGCTCAGCAAGTGCTATTGTTTTGCTTAATTGTATCCCCTTTGTTACAAGGGGGAGGGATGTGGATGTGGATGTGTCTGTGTGTCTGTGAGTATGTATGGGATGGGGTAATGGGAGTGGCATTGGGAAATGACAACAATGTTAAAAAACTTCAAATACATCTGTTTTAAAAGTTTTGAGGGATAGGCAGCAGCAATAGAAAATTTGCACAATATGTTATACTAACAGAATTTATAGCCAAAAGGATGTTATTTTTGGAAGTACTAGTCTATTTGCTATAACTGTTGGGCAAGAATGTCTCAAATCCTAATACTTTTGATGCCATATGGGTCCAATCTCCTGCTGCCTCTGCAGGCCACTTGTCCTGACTTTTAGACAGGACTTATTATGGTTGTGGTGGTCATAGAACTGATTGTTTTGATACTGATATGCTGATACTCTTTTTTCACATTGCTGTCACTTCCAAATGACCATCTTCCACGCCACCTCCCAATGGAACCATTCTTTGTAACAAATAAGTAAAGAAAAACCCCAACACATTGGCCACACCTGAAGATATAGGTCATATTCCACACTTATGGTCCACTATTTCTCTAACAAGAGGCAATATTCATGGGAAAGAATCTTTCTTGTTTCTCCAAGGGGGTCTTCACCCTTTTGTATTAGTACAGATCTTGTCTTAAGGATCAGAATTATTGGTGTTATATTTTAAACTCACAGAAAAGATAGGCATGCCTTCCTTTTTATCACATGGCTATCCAAGAAACAAATATTCATTACGCACCTACTACTATGTGCCAGCCACTGGAGATACAAATAGAAAAGAAAGGTAGTCCCTGCCCTCAAGGAGCTTATATTCTACTGGAAATGTATATTGTATATATGTTCAGAGATAAGTATGCATGGGATATATGTAAAATCAACACATAATATTTATATACTTACATGTAACAACAATACATAACAACTAAAGGAACCAGGAATGACCTCTAGAAAGAAGTGATACATATCTAATAAAACCTACCTTTGTTATTTACAAATGATATGTTCACTCATTCAATCAATAAACATTTAATAAGTGCAAGTTGGCTAGGCTGGGCTAGGTTCTGAGGATACATAAAAGAAACAGTTCTTGCACCATGAGTAGCTTACATTGACTTGAGGGGTAGAGGTCGGGCAACCATTATATGCACAGATAAGTCAGGACTAAATATATACAAAGTCATGTCAACTGATTCTTTTATAAGGTGCTTATTCATCACCTACCATCTCTGTCTTCAGCTTTCTGTAGATAATGCCCAATAACATTTAATACCTTCCCTTTACAGATTTCAGGTGGAGGTTTAATCAAAGGATTGTCATCAAAATTTATTTCCCTCAGTGAAGAAAGATTATTGAAACTATTAGGCAGTGTTGTCAGACGATTTCCTAGTGGAAAAACATCAGTAGTCAAATTGTACTTTCAATGAAAGAAAATTATGGAAACATTCAATCAATAGTTACTAAGTCCAAGGCTTAAAAAAAATCTAGACTGTTAATCATATCATCAGCCCCTCTACTGTTCATCGGTTTTCTCTGTCTATAAAGTGGGATAACTGCCAAGAGGGAAAAGGAAAGCTCTACATAAAGAAGACTGTATTCCTGTGGTTCCCATTCCTTTTCTTCAGGGAAAAAAATATTTAAGTGCCTACTGTGTACAATGCACTGGCCTACCTGCAGAATATACATAAAGGAAACGGTTTCTGCCCTCAAAGAGTTTACATTCTAGGGGCAGCTAGGTGATACAGTGAATAGAGCACTGGCCCTGGAGTCAGGAGGACCCGAGTTCAAATATGACCTCAGACACTGAACATTTACTAGCTGTGTGACCTTGGGCAAGTCACTTAATCCCAATTGCCTTCCCCTTTTCCCTCCAAAAAAGCAAAGAAAAAAATAGGAATTTACATTCTACTGAAGCATATGACAGATACACAGATAAGTATATTACCAGGTAGGGAGGGATGAGGACAAAGGAGAGATACAGAGTGCACTAGAAAGATTTGAGAAGGGAGGAGACATTCTCAGCTGGGGAGTAGGAGGAAGCAGGAAAATCTACAGGGAGCAGGCAGCATTGGAGCTAAGCCATGAAGGAAGACAGGCATATGGAAAGTGAGGTTGGGGGAGAGAATACTGAAAACAACAGCTAAAATGGATACCCCACTTTAAGGTTTTCAAAGTGCTTTAACATATGCATTATTCTATTTGATCCTTACATCGACCCTTCAAGTGAGGGATTTTTATTAACTCCAGGTAACTGATAGGTGCCACTTCCTTCCAGAGGTTCAGAAAGGTTGAAATGATTTGTTCAAAGGCACACAAGTAGGAAATGACCAAGTCAGAATTTGAACCCATGGCCTCTGGGTCCAACTTCATCAGAAGTGTGTGAAGACTTGCAAGGGAGGAAGGGTGGCCAGACTCTGGAGGGCCCACTCAGTGAGACAGTAAAATCAAGAGTGAGTACCATATATCCCAAGTTCATGGCTTACTGCTCTACCTGTGGTTGATTAATGAAGATTTCATGGAATCACCAAATTTTAGAATTAGAAGAGACCTCCACAAGCACATTGATTGGTCCAATTCACCCCTGAAAGGCACACCCACTGTGGCATACCCATCCACCAGTCACCCAGGCACAGTTCAAGCACTCCCTCTTTTGGGGCACCAGGCTCTTCTTGAGCCTGCCCATTCCACTTGTGGACAGCTTCAGCTGGTTCAGAATGTTCCCTGGCATCCAGCCCAACTTTGCCCTTCTTCAGCTTTCACTCACTGCTCCTGGTTCTGTTCACTGAGGTCAAAGAGAACAAGGGTCGTCTTTGTTTCATGTCCTAGCCCTTCACATGCTAAATGACAGCTATCATATCTCCTCCTGAGTCTTTTTCTTTGGACTAATATCTCCATTTCCATCAAATGGTCCTCATGTGAGATGGACCCAAGGCACACAGTGACCATTCCTGTTGTCTTCTGGACATTCCTTCCTAAACAGTGACCCTTAGAATTAAATTCAATCCTCCAGAGCACTGAGGAGAGAAGCACTATAGCCTTTCCTTCCTGGGAGATGGATTCTCACTCACAATGCAGTCTACAATTGCTTTAGTTTTTATGGCTACCATCACACCCTAATAATTTATATGGAAATTGTAGCCTCCTCAAAGCCCTCTATTTTTCTAAGACAAACTGTTCAGACAAGAGAGACAGACAAACTAGGCCTCCCCCAATTTGTCCCTGTGAAGTTGATTTTTTGAACCCAAGCATAAGATTTTATATTGATACTATCAAATTCCTTTTATATGATTTAGCCCCATTTTAGCTTGGCAAGATCATTTTGTATCTTGACTTGTCATCCAATGGTAAACTCTCCCTCCCAGCTTTGTAATATCTGTAAACGGAATGAGCAGGCTATCTATACCTTTATCTAAGTCATTGATAAAAAGTGTCAAACAGCAAAGGGCTAAGCACTGATTCGTGGACAAGCCACTAGTTGAAATTGAACCACTGATGACTTCTCTTTGAGTCTCACCATTCGATGTGCTTGGAATCTAATTGCCTCGCCCACATCTTTCATCTTTGCATGCTTAGCATGAAGTACTATGTCCAATATTTAGCTTGAATCTAGGGACACTGTGTCTGCAACATCCTGATTAATCAGGTTAGTAACATTATCCCAAAGAGGAAATCAGGTTGGTCTGGCATAACTATAATGAGAATGTGTTGGCTCATTGTAATTGCTAATTCCTTTGCTAGACTTTCATTAATTATCACTTGGATAACTGGGGCAGCTAGGTGGTACAGTGGATAGAACACCCAGCTTAGACTCAGGAAGAACTGAATTCAAATTTGACCTTAGATACTTAATAGCTGTGTGACCCTGGGCAAGTCACTTAATCTGTTTGCCTCAGTTTCCTCATCTGTAAAATAAAGGCTAATACCAGTACCTATCTCCCAGGATTGTTGTAAGGATCAAATGAGATAATAATTGAAAAGCACTTAGCACAGTCTCTGGAACATAATAAATATCATATAAATGTAAAAACAACAACCAAAACCAAAAAACCTTGGATAAACTATTCTGGAATTTGCCCAAGAATCAAAGTTAAATTCCTTCACTGACAATTTGCAGAGTCTAATCCATAGGTTTCCATAAGGAGGCAGCAAAAACATAAGCAAAGAAGAAAAGATAAGAAATTTTTGAAAAACCATCTAGAAGTGTACATATGCACACATACGTACAGGTTTAAGGTTGTTAAGGGATTCCCTGAACTTGTCTTTTTGAGTTGCTTTATTTTCCAGAAATACTAGATCCAGAGCATGCAGGAGGCTCTGAATGTGTCATAGATGAAGCCCCACCCACCCCAAGCTGACACATTTGTCAGGAGTTGGATTGCCTGTGTATTCTTGGGAGACAAGACAGTTATCAGCCAGTTGGTGGGAAAATGCTTGTGCAGCTGGGGTCCTTTGCAGATAACCGGACTCTCCTATCTTCACAGTTTACTCTAGCAGTTTCAGAAAAGAATGTGACTCTTGCCATCACCTTGCTCCTCCTTTGGGGAGGCTGCTGCACCTTTCCCCTCCTGTGCCACACCCCTTCCTGTTTTTTTCTCCTCTTTTTGTTGTACTGTTGTAAATATGCAAACTTCCAATGGAATGTGAACCCTTTGGGTTCCACATACATGTGCATTTCTCTTGTAATAAACCTGATTTTCACTTGTAACATGATTACCTGTTGACAAAAGGCATGCTTTGTTTCATTTGCTTTACCGCACTTCATAGATACTGTGGGGGGGCGGGGGGGTTACAAATGAAAGGTTTGTGGTAACCCTGCATGGAGCAGGTCTATCAGTGCCATTCTTCCAACAGCATGTTCTCACATAGTAACTCTGTGTCTTATTTTGGTACTTCTCGCAATATTTCAAACTTTTTCATTATTATTATATCTGCTATGGTGAATGTTATCGGTGATCTTTGATGTTACTGTTGTAATTTTTGGAGGAGCCATGATCTGCGCACATATAAGACAGCAAAACTAATTGATAAATGCTGGGTGTGTTCTGACTGCTCCACCAGGTTTACTCCCATCTCTCTCCCTCCCCTCTAACCTCCCTATTCCCTGAGATGCAACAATACTGAAATTAGACTAGTTAATAACCCTACAATGGACTTTAAGTGTTCAACTGAAAGAAGAGCCAATCCAAGTGGCTAACTTCATTGTTGTTTTATTTTAAGAAATTGCCACAGCTACTCCATAGCAACCACCACCCTGGTCAGTGAGCAGCCATCAACACCGAGGCAAAACCTTCCACCAGGAAAATGATTAAGGCTCTCACTGACAGCTCAGATAATTATTAGCATTTTTTTATCAATAAAGTATTTTTTCATTAAGGTATATAAATTTTTTTGTCTTTTTTGAGGGGGGAAAGCAGGACAATTGGGGTTAAGTGACTTGCCCAAGGGCACACACCTAGTAAGTGTTAAGTGTCTGAGGCCAGATTTGAACTCAGGTCCTCCTGACTCCAGGGCTGGTGCTCTATTCACTGTGCCACTAGCCGTTGCTGTAAATTTTTTTAGACATAATACTACTACACACTTACTAGACTAGAGCATAGCGTAAACATAACTTTTATATGTACTGGGAAACCAAAAAATTCGTGTGACTTGCTTTATTATGTTTGCTTTATTGTGGGGCTTTGGAACCAAACACTATATCCCTGATGTATGCCTGCATATGCATATACATCCAGTTTCTCCGGCTCCACATACAAAATATCAGTCTCCACATATGTATGAAAACATGTGTACATATATATACAGACATACCTGCATACATGCATGCAGCTTCTGCAGCTAAGGCACATGTATTCCAGGCCAGGAGCTGTCATATTCTTCCTTTGTATCCCTTAAGCACATCTCCATTGCATTCACATTTCTTAAGAATTTAAGAGCCTAAAGAGACCCTAGCAGTTATCTAGCATGATGTCATCATTTTACATCTGGGGAAACTGAGACCTAGAATGATAAAGTGTGGCCTACTTGAGGTCACACAGACAGCTAAAGAGCAGAACAAGGGTTGCAACCCTGATCTTCTGCTTCAAAACCCAAAGCTCTTTCCATCCTAACATATCCTCTAATACAGTCTTGGTGCCCATCTGATCTGACGTTTGCATTTCTCTTCCTTCAAATGCCCCTGTCCTTGTCTGTGCACTCTGCAAACCTGGCAGATGTTTCCAAAAGCCCATCCTTAAGCTTTTTTTTTTCACTTACCTTAAGGACAGAAGAACTCAGTACTTACCACTCATGTCCAGATGCTGGAGCTTGTTTAAAGATTCAAAAGATAGTGGAAGAGCATTTATCAAGTTGTTATTGGCATTGAAACTGACCAACTTTTTTAATTCTCCTATATTCTTTGGAAGTTCTTTTATAGTGTTATGTGAAATATCAAGGCTTTCAAGCTGAATCAAATTAGACAGTTCATCTGGAACTTGAGTTAACTGTAACAAAAGTTCAATTAAAAATTATACCTTAAAAGTTATTCATGCTATCATTACTTTTTTTTTTCCAAAAGTGGTAGGAGAGTGGCAAGGGAGAATGTTTTCAGGAGCAATTATGGAGGGCAGACAGACTCAGACTGTTAGGAGTCAATCTATTATAAGCAGAGGAAATAGGATAGTAGGGAAAGGGGAAAGGAAATGCCACACAATGGATGTCAAGATATTTGGATATCTGTATGAAAAATGATTAGCTTTGATCCATACCTCAGTTCACATAAAACCTGCAATATTTTCCAGATAATCCAAAGAACTAATGTTAACAAAACATACAATATATAGCATATAGAAACAAAAACAGAAGACTACTTACTTTATAACACATATATACTAGTTTTTGGATAGAAATCTTGACTATTTAATCAAAAGTGATAGATTTAATCAGACACAAGATGAATATATTCAAATATGTAAACAAAAAATAAATCCCTCAACAAAATGTAATACACTAAATAACTAAAGGAAAGCAACAAAATGAATAAAACATGGGGTGACCTGAAAGCTTTAATAACTTGAAACTACAGCAGAGGTTTTAGAACACCCTGTATATGTGACAAATATAACTGATAAAAGCTTTAAACAAAATATGCTAGAAAATTATATAAATAAACAAGATTAGTGCTTCTTTTACACTGGATAAGTGGTCTAAAGAGATAGTTTTTATGTGTCTACAAAACATGTATGTCCTCAACTAAGCTATAAGTTAAAATTATTTAAAAACCATATTGATGAGGATAGAGAGAAGTGGGTGCATTTTTATTTTTCTAGGAAACGATATGATTTCAAAAAGGGGAAGGAAACTAAATATTTCAGCCCATAAGCCAATGAACTCAAGAACAGTTCCATGCAAATTCTTAAAGGCCAGTGTGGCATAGTGTTACATGTGTCAAACCTAGAGTCAGAAGAGACCAAAATTTAAATGAACCCTTCTCCCCTTACCTGTAAAATAAGCACATTTATTAGTTGTGTTGTGGCACTTAATTTCTCTAAGTCTTAGTTTCTTCATCTGGAAAATGAGGTTAATACAAGTGCAATAGCTGCATCACAATGTATTTGTGAGGCTTTGATGATGCACAAAATAAATATCAGCAAACATTTTTAGAATGAATTATTAAGAGAATTGTTTTAAGGAAAGAGGTGATCACTAAAAGTCAGCATGAGCTCATTAAGATAAGTCATGCCAGACCAATCTCTTTTTTTTTAATAGGGTCACTAGGGGCGGCTAGGTGGTGCAGTGAGTAAGAGCACCGGCCTCGGAGTTGGGATGACCCGGGATCGAATCCGGCCTCAGAAAATGAGCACCCACACACAAATAATGACTAGTCATGTAACCTTGAGCAAGTTACTTAACCCCAATTGTTGTAGAAAAATAGGGTCACTAAACTGTTATAGTTCTAGGGAATATGAAGAAGGAGGAGGAAGAGGAGGAGGAGATCACTTTAAGGCTTATAAAGCACTTAACCTAACTTATCTTATTTGAGTCTTGTGACAACAATCCTATGTGTCAGGAATGCCAACTATTAATATCCTCCTCATTTTACAGATGAAGGAATATGGATTTTATCAAGGCACTTGATAGTCACTTTATAACATCCTTGAGGACCAGATGAAAAGATGAATCCTGAATAATAACTCTGTGTAGGTTCAGAACTGATTAATTTTGGATGGGAGAGCTCTTAACTTAAATCAAAAGTGACAGATCTAATCAGACATAAGATGGATATATTAAAATATGAAAACAAAAAGGTTTTTTACCCAACAAAATGTAATGTAGTAAAAGGAAAGTAACAAAATGGAGAAAATATGTAGTGTTGTTTATTTAATATTATTAGTTGATTATTATTGCTTTATTAATATTTAACCTTTAGTATTTAGGCAATATTAAATAATGAATCAATGCCAATTTGAAGGTAAGTCTTCAATTGGGCGCAACATGGCTCTGTATTTGGTGCAATTCTGCTCTTACAAATAATTTGAAAGAAGGCAGAACTAGTAGGCACATCAAGTTTTCTATAAAAACACACATTAAAAACACAGACAAAATATTAGAAGACAGAATTAGGATTCAAAAAAATCTTGACAGACTGGAATGGTGGACTGATAAGAACAAATTGAAAGGAATAGTCCTGCTCTTGCATTAAAATACATCTATTGCTGCATACACAGGACTGGGGAGATTTGGGAAGAAAATGGTTCAAAAAGAATTAGGGATCTAATACAGAGCAAGTTCAACATAAGTCATCGTGTGATATAATGGCCCAAAAAGTAATGTGATCCTTGAGTACAAGAACAGAAGTCTACAAATTTCAGCTCAATTATTTCTGGCATCTATCCAACACCCAGAATTGCACAAAAATGGAAAGAAATGCCTCTAGACTTAGTGAGTGAGGGCCCTGTCACAAGAGATATTCAAGCAAAGGATTTTTGTCAAGGAAGTTGTAGAAGGTACTGTGCTAAGGGCTGTATCCTAGTACTTCTGAAGTCCCTTCCAACTTGGAGTTTCTATGGTTCTGTGATTTTAGAAAGGATTTCCATAACTGACCTTTTAATGTTTATTTAAAAAGGAACCATGAGGGAAAAGATGCTACTGGTACCAGCTGTCAGTTAAGCTATTTTTTCCTGTTTATTAAAAAGCTATATCTGTAACCTTCATTTAAATGGAGAAGCAAGTGGGTTTAGTTTAAGAAGTTAAATGCTTTACATGTGAAGGTAAACAGGGAAAAGAAATCATAAGGAACTTATCAAAGTTGAACTATTTACATTTCTACATGGAAAAACGATAATTGTAACTGATGAAACTTTTCTCAGTATGAAAATAGTTGAAGGGAATAGAAATATATATATATATATATACATATATATATATATATACTCTTTAATGGAGGGTATATAGGCATATGAATACATATGTGAATGTATATCTATATCTATATATATATATATGTTTACAGGTATACATAGACAGAGGGCACAGGACCAATTCAATAGGAAGGGATGATACTTAAAAGGTGAAATTAAGTGGTGAAAGAGGAATATAATGAGAGGAGATGGGGAGAGACAGAATGGGGCAAACTATCTCATATAGAAGAGGCAAGGGGGGGTGGGTACAATGGAGGGGAAGAACAGGAAGGCATAAGGGAATGGGTCAACCTTATAACCACTGAATTTGGCTCAGGGAGGGAATGACATACACACAAAACAGGGTATCTCACCCTACAGGAGAGTAGGGGGGAAGGGGATGAGAGAGGGAATGATGGAAGGAAGGGCAGGCTGGAGGGGAGGGAAGTTGGAAGCACACACTTTTGAAAAAGGACCAAAGTAGAGAATAGAACAAGTGGGAGGTGGGATAAGAGGGAGGGAAATATAATCAGTCTTCTATAATATATCTACTATGGTAATGTTATGCATTAGCTACACATGTACAACCTATATTGAATTGCTTAACTTCTCAGTAAGGGTGGGTGACAAGGGAGGAAGAGAATGAATTTGGAATTCAGAGTTTTAAAGCCAAATGTTTAAAATATACATATATACTATTATTAATACTATTTACATGTAATTGGGAAATAAGAGGAGGGGATATCCTGGGGGACTGCTATTTTGGGGAGGTGGGTAGGGGAAAAATGGGGAGAAAATTTATAACACAGAATCTGGCACAAATGAATGAAGTAAAACAGAAGTTAATAAAGCATTTAAAAAAAAAGAAGTTAAATGCTTTAAAGCTCACTGCTGAAAATACAAGCTCAAATACTGTTTGTCTCAAGGAAGGGGAAAAATAATTTTTCTCTTACCTTACATCCATTCTTTTGGCATAACTTCAACTCCTTCAGGGTACATAGCTGACACAATTCAATTGGAAAATATCCAAATCTGTTGCTTGATAAGTCCAAGTTTTGGATCACTTGTAGATTACTGATTTCAGAAGGGACATACTGTATTTGGTTTCCAGATAGATCAAGTATCTGTAGGTTTTCTAAAGTGCACAGGTCTTTGGGGAAATTTCCAAACATATTGTCACTTAAAATAAGCACCCGGAGAGAAATCATATCGGAGATAGATGGTGGAATTTGGGATATTTTGTTCTTACTAAGATTTAAGTAATTAAGGTTTATAAGTCTACAAATATAGTCAGAAAAGGAGGATAAATTGTTTTGATTTAATTCTAAGTGAATTAGTTGTCTACTAAATGAGAGGTCAACAGGTATTTCTGAAAGTTTATTTCCATTAAGGTTCAAATGTTCAAGAAAGTTCAGAGCACAAAGGCCTACTGGGAAATCACATAGTTTATTAAAACTCAAGTCCACTTTCCTTATCTGATGGCAATTTTTTATTTCAATCGGAATGTCTTCAATAGCATTTCCAGAAAATTCTAACACCTTGAGATATTTCAGATGAGAGATGTCCTCATTTAAAGTCATCATTTTATTTCGGTTGATGTAGAGTGCTCTCAGGTTTTTGAGTCTGTGAATGTTACCAGGAATTATTTGTAAGTCATTGTCACTAAGGCTAAGATATTCTAACTTAGCACAGGAGTAAATTTCTTTATTTAGTTGTTTCAATAAATTTTTGTCAAGTTGGAGGACCTTGAGTTCTTTGAGGTTCTCAATGTTGTGGGAAATAGATTCCAGTTTATTATCAATCAGATGGAGCCTTTTTAGTTTCAGCAACCGAAAGATTTGCACAGGTAAAAATGTCAATTTATTGTGATCCAGGAAAAATTCTTCCAAATTCTTTAGTTGTCTGATTTCTTTTGGCAAACTGCTTATGAGATTTTTTGAGACACTTAGCTTATTTAGCTTTAGAAGATAGCAAAGGATGTTAGGAAATATTGAAAACTGATTTGAGCTGAGATTGAGAACTTTTAAATTTTTCATATTGGCCATCATTTTTGGTAGACCTTTTAGGCTATTTCCAGACAAGCTTAAAAATTCCAACTTTTCAAGACTTCCTAGTACTGTAGGAAATTCCAAAAAATTATTATTATCCAAGAAAAGTTGCCTTAGACAGACAAGCTGTGACATTTCCACTGGGAGGGAGGCTATGTGGTTGTGGCTGACATTTAACACACTTAGATTAGAGAGTAATTTAATTTCTACTGGTAGTGCTATTAATTCATTTTCTTTCATGGACAATACTTCAAGACCTGACATATTTGGCTCCACTTGAAAAATTTTTATTTTGTTTTTATCTAAATAGAGATATTTTACATCCTGAGTTTTAAAAAGGCTTTTAGGAAATTTATGTAAATTCTTGGAATTCAGCTTAACCCTGAAGTTTTCATTTTCCATGTAGCTCTCAAATAATAAGTCTTTTTTATTATAGTCTTCAGAAGTTTGTGGAGTAACCTCTATTATTGTTTTCTCTTCTTCCTCCTCCACCTCTTGTTTTTCTCCTTTCTCCTCACCATAATCATCCATAACATACCTTGCTTCTTCACCTTGTAATTCGTTGATCACTACTGGCAAAACCTCAACTACTGCTGCCTGTGTATTGTCAATGTCTTTGTTGTCAATATCTTTGTTTTCAATGTCTTTGTTGTCAAAATCTTTGTTGTTAGCATCTTTGTTGTCAGTGTCTTTGTTTTCGGTATCTCCTTGAGATCCTCTAAGGATATCGTTTTCATTTAGATCAGAAGTTTTAAGAGTCACTGTAATACCATTTTGGCTTGCTGGCTCTGGTGAGGTCTTTTTGTCAGCATCATTTTCAGGATTTTCCTCAAGGTTTTTTCCTTCTAAGTCAGCAGTATCCTTTTCTTTTTCAGAAGATAAAGGTGCTGTTACTGGATTTTCTTTGTTTTCAGATAGTTCTGAACTGGACATTTTAAAAAAATCCTTTCTGTTTCCTGGGATTTCTTTCACTTCTTCAGCGGTATCCTTTCTTCAGACATGCTATTTTTGGGAAGTTTTCTGCCAATGCAAGAGGGTAACTTGGTTTTAATAAGCATTTTTACCTATTTCTTCTGAAAGTATAAGTTAAAAGGGTTGATATTATATGACAAGAGGGGATATGTAGTAAACATATCAAGAATATAGACAAAGTTTATTCTCTCAACTTGGCTCTATATAAGTGAGATTCATTCTTTGATGAATTCAGAGAATACTCTTCGGTGGAATCTTGGATGAATATTTTGGAGGAAGCTAAATCTCTACTTTAAAAAACTGGTATTTTATAGTCTATGTTTCTCACCTACTTATGATCACATTAATCTCTTTCATTTGTAGTTATAGGCTAACTCTGACTTCAAATTCAGTGAAGATCCTTTGCTATCTAAGAGCTCTTCTAACTCAGAACCCTATAATTCTGTAATTATATATACATATAACCCCATATTTACACATATGCATATATACATATATATGATTAAGGCAGAATGGGAAGACAGGGAGAGGCAGATTTGGAACAGAGGCAGTATGGCATAGTAGATAAAGAAATGACCTTGGTATCAGGAAGATGGGCTCAAGACCTACTTCCAACATACACTGGCTCTGTGACCCTAGCCAAGTCACTTAATTTCTCAGTACCTCCAGACAACTCTCCAAGATGAAAAATTGCAATGTAGGTGCTAATCTGCATTGGTACAGAAAGCTCCTTGTATTGGGAGAGCCCTCAAGGTCAGTGAAATCATAGTTTTGATCCATGCTGGGCATGTGGTACAAATGAGGAATGACAAGTAGACAGTCAGAGGGCTCCACTAGTGCCTTTTGGTATCTGGAGAAAGTGGCAAAAGGCCTGCCATGATTCCCTGTAGCAAGTTTGCAGGAGGACTGTGTAGGTAAGAGCCCCACAGGACCATCAGGCATGGATAGATTTTGATCTTCAATGGTGAATGGATTATAGCTATGATCATTATGTTATTACAATTGTATAATAAGTAGATCACCATATTTTTAAAATATTACTATACCTGACCCTTCAATCAGTAATAATTTTCCCCCTTCTTTGGACCATTCATAATACCTTATGCCTCTTTTAGCTGATTATCATGTATTACTTTGTGTTAGTCAATAATCATTTATTAAGTAACTACAATGTGCTAGTTAGGCACTGTGCTAAGCACTGAGAATACAAATATAAATAAAAACAAAGACAGTCCCTGTTCTCAAGGAGTTTACAATCTAATATTGTTAATTCTGTATGTGTTATTTGAGGGGACATATGACTAAAAAAAAAGAGGCTATACTGGTCATATAGCAAGAATATGGGAGAACAGATGGACAACCAATAGCCCCGGCATGGCACTGGTATCTTCAAAGTACTAAAAGGAATACTGAAGAAGGGCTCCTGATGGGGGAATAAGCTGTAGCTATTTTTAGGTACTTGGAGAGAACCTGAGCAGTTAGATTTATTCAGTCTGGTTCCAAAGGGCAGCACTAAGCATGATGGGGGAAAGTCCAAAGAGGCAAATTTGGGGTGGATGTCTGGAAAGATTTCTGATTACCATTAGACCTGTAAAAAGTGGAAAGGACCTCTAGAAAGATAATAGACTCAAGAGAGGCAGAAGAAAGTGTGTGTATGTGTATCTTTCTATCTCTGCACACACACATTACATACATTTTGGATGTGGCTAATGCAGAAATTTTTTTTGGACTCCTCATATTTGTAATAGGTTTTATCTTTCTTGACTTTTCAGTAGGTATGATAGAGGGAGGTAGAAGGGAGAGAACTTGGAACTGAAAATAAAATAAAATTGATTTTTTAAAAAGTGGAACAAGATTGGCTTGGAAGGTAGTGTGTTTCTCCTTCACTGGAGGTCTTCAAGCAGGGAGGATAGCTGACCATTTCTTTGTGTGTTATAGCAGGGGTTCTTTTTAGGTAGATATGGGTCAGAGAACCACTGAAGTCTCTTTCACCTCTGAAAGTTCATTAATTCTGTGTGTTGCTTTGATCCTGCATGGAGGAATTATGAAAAGATATGGATGAGATTTACTCAGGGTGGGAAAGCATGGAACAGTTTCTGTGTCTAATTTTGGGGAGAACACCTAGGCCAATGACACCTTGGGCCCACTGATGTGTGGAAGACTGTGGATCCATGCCCCTCATTATTAGACTTGATGCTTTTGAGAGGGCAGTCTGTCTTATCTTTATTTTATTTTTAATCTCCATCAGAACCTAGCAGAGTTCTCCCTGCACATAGTAGGGGCTTAATAAATGTCTGAAAGAAAACTGGGCTATCTTGGGAGGTGGGGGTTTCCCCCTCACTGGAGGTTTGCATTGGAAGGTTAGATTATCCATAACGACTATGGATACTTGTAGAAGAGAACCTTGGTCAGGTATGAGTTAGAGTGGATGGTCTCTAAGGGTTTTTCCAGCTCTGGGATCCTTTGGTTCCTTTCCTTAGTTTGAAAGAGGCACGATTAGGAAATACTAGAAGGAAAATTAGGGTCCAGGAACAAAAGTGAGTTCAAGGTCAGGATCATTAAAGGGACTTGTATTTTTCTCTTAGACTAGAGAATCCAAAAGTAGAAGAGATGAGAAATGAGGTGACTGAAATGGAAGAGAGCAATGGGAAGAAATGCTTTGAGGATACAGTATAGAGGTCCAGTTGGGGCTAGAGAGCCCAGCCAAGTTTACAAGTAGCCATGACTAAAAAGCAGTTGCTTTCAAAGAGGCTGTAAATAGAGAGACTAGCCTGGGAGACTGTTGCAGTTTAGGCATAAAGTAATGTTTTGGCCTTGTCTTGGGCCCCAGACGTGAAGAATGGGGTCCAAAAAACCCAAAGGAGGAGTTGGGGTCCCAAGTCCCCCTCCTATTCAAGGATCTCTCAGGCCTTTCCTGTTCCCCTAGTTCTTTGCATTTCCTCCCTGGTGAAAGTCTTTTCTATGTACTCACTCATTTGAGAATACATTGCATCCCAACAGGAGAAAGTAAGCTCCTGGAGGGCAGGGACTGCTTTGTTTTTGTCTTTGTATCACCCGCACCTACCATGGTACTAGGCATATAGCTTCAGGCTACTTAATAAGTATTTTATTGCAGTGAGTTATATTGTCCTGAATAAAAGGAAGGTGTCATTTTATAATCTGAAAAGTTTATAAAACTATACTAAACTTTACATAACAGTAAACCAACTGAATATTACATTCAAAACTATTTACTATATATATTTTTATATATACATATATGTCAACATGAAATTTTAACAAATACCCTCTAAATGAGACTGCTTTGATTACATATTTATTTAAGTCAACAAACAATTATTAAATGCTAACTTTGTATCAGGTACTTAAGTACTGAAGATAAAAAGAAAGGAAAAACTACTCTCTATCCTCAAAGAGCTTATAGTCTAATTAAGGAGACAACATGCAAACAACTATATATGAGATAGAAACAGGGTACATGGAAATAAGGCAAAAGCATTAAGTTGTTTTTCAGTCATTTCAGTCCTTTCTGACTCTTCGTGACCCCATTTGGGGTTTTCTTGGCAAAGATACAGGAGTAGTTTGCAATTTCCTTCTCCAGCTCATTTTACAGATGAGGAAACTGAGGAAAACAGGGTTAAGTGACTTGCCTAGGGTCATACAGTTAGGAAGTGTCTGAGGCTGGATTTGAACTCATGAAGATTTGTTTGCCTGACTCCAAGCTCAGGGATCAGTAAAGACTTCTTGCAGCTGGGATTTGAAGGAAGCCAGCAAAGCCAGGAAATAGAGAGGAAGGAGGGTGAGCATTTCAGGCATGGAGAATGGCCACCTAAGTGGAAAAGTATTTTATAAAGTAGAACAGAAATCTGAAGATTTTACTATACATTTTCTTGTAATATCACATATCGTTGAGCACTAACTTTACGTCCATCTCCTTATGTTGTGTGACTAAAAAGACTAGAGAGAAGGGCTTTGGGTTTTTTCAGACATGTAGAGTCTCTCTCTTATTACTTTTTAGTTCTGCCTTCTCTTTACTCTTACATTCACAATTTTGGGGGCTGTTGCTCAACTGATTAGAGGCAAATGTGTTGACTGAATCTCTGTGTAAGTCTGAAGCATGGACATAGCTGGCACTCATTCCACGTCTTATTCCATGTTCCACCATCAGAGACCAGTCTCTCACCCCCAGCCAAGTGTCTGGAAAATAGGTACAGTTACTCATAAAAGGGACTAAGTACGAATGTGGGCTAGACAAGGTGGATTTACCACCACTCCTAGGAAAACAGAGAGGCAGCTCCACCATTAAGAGGATCTGGCTTCACTGACAATCTTGTATCTGACACGTGCTAGCTCTATGATTTTGGGGAAATCATTTAACCAGAGGTGTCAGCATGCCACAAGCAGCTAAAACTCCCCCCCAGCATGGCTCAAGCCGGATGACATTGTCCGTGGGAAATGTTGAACCAAATCAACAAAAACACAACCCAGCTAATTTGTGGCTTTTTTTTTTTTTTTTTTTTGCTTTTTGGAGGGCAATTGGGGTGAAGTAACTTGCCCAAGGTCACACGGCTAGGTTTTTTTGTTTGTGTGTGCGTTGTGTCTGAGGCCAGATCCGAACTCAGGTCCTTCTGACTCCAGGGCTGACACTCTACTCACTGCGCCACCTAGCCGCCCCAATTTGTGGCTTTTTAAGACAACATGGGGCCCTCGGGGATCAGTTTCTGTCTGAACTTGACACAGCCTATACATGTGCTCTAGCTAGCTTCCTAAGGCTCTAAGTTGAAATGGTCTGAAACTGCATTGGTACAGGAAGTTGCCTCATCTTAAGAGTTAATATCCTATGCCAATGAAATCACAGGTCCTGTTCCCATCCACTAGACTCTGTTCATGTTGGGTTGGTAATATCATAGATATAGGAAGACAATACCTTTTAAAACAGAATCCTAGATACAAACTTAATATATTTTTTCATACATATGGTGTAGTTTTGGAAATTAAAATTTGGAAGTATAGAAGGTGATGATAGTGGTAAAATTCCATAGCAGTTATGGTATGTAATCTTACATGAAAACCAGTAGTACACTGACTAACAGTATACAACAACCTCAGGATCCTTCCAAAAAAAAAGATACATAAATATGAGGTTATAACTGGAAGGCTTTAAATTATTTAGGCTAGTTCTTGAGTGAAGAAAAGACTATAGGGAGGGAGAGAAAGAGGGAGAGGAGAGAGAAAGAGAAGGAGGAGACGGGACAGAGAGAGAGAGAGAGAGAGAGAGAGGTTACATTATCCATAAAAATGGTCAAAGTTGATCTTTTATAATAAGAGATTACCAAAACACCTTCATTTCTTTTGCCTGGAAACCTGAGAGTTTTATAACATGAATGTTTAAAATAGCATAAAGTATACCTGTTAGAATCATGAACTATCAGAAACTTTCAATGACTTGGTAGTATACCTGAGAATTGCAGTGAGACAATGTGTCCAGGGGCTCTTGTGCTTTGGAGAGCCCTGCAGAGTAGCCATCAAGTGAATGGGAGAAAGGGAAGGGAACTTTTACTTGTTCCCATCATCTCCATCCACTTTCTCCATCTAGAGGTCCCGAGGATAAGACAGAAGTGGAGGATCATCACTTGCCTAGGAGAGGAGCTTTTCCCATGGTCCCAAGACTGGAAAAAGACTTTTGCAATATCTTTCCTCCAGCTTCTTCTTTGGGGGCCTTTGTAAATTAAGGAAGTGTCTTAAGGAGACTGCTCAGGCCCACTGGGAGATAGAGAATAACTAGAATAGGGAAGGGAAATCAGATGGTGAGGTGAAAAAGAGGAAGTAAGGCTAGATAAAGTAGAAGTTGGAAAAAGAGAAGACTGAGTTCTGCCTTAGTTCTAGTAGTTCAGGAAGCCAGACCACAAAAAAAAAAAAAAGCCATGGAGCAAATACTTCCTTCTCCATTGGATATGTCCAATCTTAAAGTGAAGCTAGGGATTGAGTTTAAAAAGTGAAAAGAAGGAAATAAGAGACACAAAAAAGGAGTAATAATTAATTTTTAGTAATTTGCCCATGATTTATGTAAATCCCTAAGGCTGGGTCAATTTAATCTCACTCAATACTTTAAAAGGATATCAATATTTTATGATAATTAGTGAAAGCCAAAATTTGGCTGTGAACCATGAAATACCATGATGGCAGACGAACCATTCCATTTGTAAGTAAGCTTTTTTGTGAGTAGGGATTATTTCATTCTTTGAGTTTGCATTCCCAGATTATAGCATAGTATCTGGTGCAAAGCTTGTTGACTGGATTATTGAAGAATCAAAAATTTCAGGTGATCCAAAGGGTAATGAAAAAAGAGTGGTTGAGATAAGTAGGCGGATGATCCAAGATGACCAGTCTAAGAGAAGTGGTGGCAAAGATACTATTATCAAATGGCTCCCTTGAATGAAAAAAGTGGGGTAACCAGGTAGCTGTACTGGCATCCAGGAAACAGGAAAAGAACTCAGATAACTTGGGAAAGCACCTATGGAGTTTTTACCAAAGGACTTGGCCAACAATTCTCCAGGATGAAAAGACATGGATAAGATGAGATCCCATAAGGCTCCTCTTCCAAGCATCGCGGCATTATTTTCTTAAATCAAGATGTTGTGGTTTAGTTGTTTTTAGTCACATCCAACTCTTCGTGACCCCTTTTGGCGTTTTCTTGGCAAAGACCCCAAAGTAGTTTGCCATCTCCTTTTCTAGCTCATGTGACAGATGAGGAAAACGAGGCAAACACAGGGTTAAGTGACTTGCCCAGTGTCACACAGGTAAGAAGTGTCTGAGGTCACATTTGAACTCTGGTCTTCTTGACTCCCCTGTACCACCTAACTGCCTTAAATCAAGATACTTGTTTGAAATGTAACCCTGTTAGAGGGATTCTACTCCTAGGGATGGGGAACTTGGGGCCTCAAGGCCACATGTGGCCTTCTAGGTCCTCGGATGTGGCCTTTTGACTGAGTCCAAGCTTTACAGAAAACATCCTTTTAAATTAATAGGATTTGTTCTGTGGAGTTTGGATTCAGTCAAAGGGCTGCACTTGAGGACCTAGAGGGCCACATGTGGCCTTGACGCTGCAGGTTCCTCACCCCTGTGCCAGGCACTGTATTCTACCAACACTGACATTTTTTTTAAAGTGTGACATTTTAAAAATTAAGCTGCCTGTTTGAAAAATAAGGAAATCTTGTATTATTTTTAAGGGGTCTGGTCCCTGCAAACTCAATGATGACTAAAAATTGAAGGACTGTAATGATGGTTGAAGAGGGGAGTGAAGAAAAGGAAAGAAAATAAAAACTTAATTTCTTTTGCTGTTTCTGAACAACCACAGCAAAGATGGGGTCAAAAGTAGTTTTAAGGGGGAAGAGTATGGGAAGCACTAAATTTGACTTGCCAGGACTACTTGCCCTCTATGTCATAGACGGGGGAAGGGTTCTCTTCCTGTGCAGGTTAGACTAGATGGCCACTGGCATCTCTTCCCACTCAAATTCTGTGAATGGTATACCTGGAAAAGTGAAGCGGAAACATTTCACTCTCTCTCTGAAGAGGAGGAGACTAAGGGTACAGAAGGGGATGTAATCTTCATAATGTTACAGACACCAGACAGATGCAGCCATGCTAGCTGGGTCCCCAAGTTTAGAGCAGGAAGGGACCTCAGAAGTCATAGTAGACACCCCTCATTTTACAAAGGAGGAAAGTTAGGTTTAGAGATTGAGTGACTCCTCCAAGGTCCCACTGGTGGTAAGATGGCAGAGCTAGCTGCCCTGGACAAGTCACTTAACCCCTGTTAATTTGCCTCAATTTCCTCATCTGTAAGATGGGGATAATATGAGCACCTATCTCCCACCGTTGTCTCAAGGATTCATGGAGATGGCTGTAAAGCGCTTCCCTAGCACAATGCCTGGCACACAGTAAACACTATATAAATGTTAGCTTTAATAATACTCATTATCATTTGGAACTCTGGCCTTCTGACTCCCTCCGTCAGGCGCTCTTTCCAACGCACTGTCTTGCTGCTTCTGCTAGGATTTGTTCCTGTTTTCCTCTGTTTCAGGGGAGGGCGCATCAGAGGAGGTGTGTTTTGGGAAATGGAAGCTGAGTGGAGGAGGGAGACTGGACCTGCGATTTCATTGGGTTAGGGAACTCCCAGATAAGGCAGTTCGCAGTACTAGTGCACGACCCCACCTTCTCCGGAACTTCTAGTCCTAGAGCTGATAAGTTCTGACCACTCTGCTAGGTTAATTTGAAAAGGAAAAAGAGTAAACGGGTCGGGCCGGGTGCGCGCTGGGCAGAGGGTGAGCGAGGCCTTGGCGCAGCGAGTGAGCGCGCGTAACGTACCTGGAGAGCCTGCTGGGGCCCATGGGTGCGCCCAGGTGGAGCTGGCTAGGCGCGCGCTGCCTCGGCGGCCAGGGCTGGCCTAGCACGCTCTGGGGACGGGTAGGCGAGGCCTTAGGCTCGACGCGGGGGCTGGCTGGAGGGCCACGGGCAGTGGGGGCGAGGGGGCGAGGAAGAAGCCTAGGTGGCTGCAGGAGAGGGAGCGGCGTTCTGGCAGGCCGACCAAGCCATCGCGCCCGGTGCTCTGGGAGACGCCCCTCCCGCGCTGTTTGTGATATGGCTGTGGCGTAGGTAGTACCAGAGCCCCGACCACCTGGCCGAGTGGTGTGGATCATCGCGCAGCCATTCCCCGGCCTTGGATCTGCCCGGCCTGCGCGGGTCGGACCTCAGGGAGTCCGCAGCTTTGGGGCTGAGGCTGGCGTGGAGTTCTCTAACCATTCCAGGGGTCCTGGGTCAGGAATCTCATTGGCCTGAGTGGCTCATGAATGGGGGAACTTGGGATCGCCCACCCTTCCCATGGTCTCATTTGATTCACTTTTTCCTCTAACTTGCTGCTTCCACGCAGTTTACTCTTTGCTCCTCGTGGAGAGTCCCACCCCCTCTGTACTCCACTTCGGAGCCACGCCACTCACCCACACCAAAGGACACAGAGTTAGATGGGGAGGTCCCCAGGGACGGCACCCAAACTATTCTACTCGGTCATAAACACATATTCAAAGTACTCTCAAGAGTAACAAAGCAATGTAGACATTAAAGTTATCTATAGTCATATTTTTAAAATACTCTAAATCACTATTGATTAGAGAAATGCAAACTAAAACAGCTCTGAGGTACCACCTCACACTTACCAGATTCACTAATATGACAGAAAAGGAAAATGATAAATGTTGAAGATGTGGGAAAATTGGGAGACCAATGCGTTGTTGGTGGAGTTCAACCACTCTGGAGAGTAATTTGGAACTATGCCCAAAGGGGCTATAAAACTGCATACCATTTGACCCAGCAATATCAGTAATAGGTCTGTATCCCAAAGGTATTATAAAAAAGGGAAAAGGACTTACATGTACAAAATTATTTATAGCAGCTCTTTATGTGGTGGCAAAGAACTGGAAATTGAGGGGATGCCCATCTGTTGGGGAATGGCTGAACAAGTTGTGGCACATAAATGTAATGGAATACTATTGTGCTATATGAAATGAGGAGCAGGTGGATTTTAGAAAAATCTGGAAAGATGTATATGAACTGATGCTGAGTGAAATGAGCAGAACCAGTAGAACATCACACACAGTGAGAGCCACAGTGTGCAATGACCAGCAGCTGTAATAGCCTTAACTCTTCTCAACAATACAATGATCCAAGACAATTAATTCCAAAAGACATCAAAGTATTACTATTTTCATTTTTTTTGTGGCTTTTCCCTTTTGTTCTGTTTTGTTCTTCTTTCATAGCAGGAGTAAGGTGGAACTGTTTACATGATTGCACATGTATAACATATCAGATTGCTTGCATCTTGGAGAGGGGGTATGTGGGAGGGATGGAGGGAGAAAAAAATGGGAATCAAAATCTTATAAAAATGAATGTTGAAAACTGTCTTTACATGTAATTGGTAAAAATAAAATGCCGTTAAAAAAAGTAACAAAGCACACTCTTGCCATAGAAATCAGATCATTGATTGCTTCACTGTCTACAAGGAAACTGGGCCAAAAACTTAAGATGTACACCCCTATTTCCACACTAATTAGTAATACTGGTTCTTGCACTATTTAAGTTTCATTGTTGATAAACCAGGGGCTTATCTAATCAAATACCTTCTTTGCTCTTCCCACCCACCCACTGAATACAGAATGTGGTACTCTTGCTACTGTGCTATTTGACAGGATCTGCCCATCAACATAAGCTTTGTATTTATCACCAAATCATGATTATAAAAGAATGTGCTGATGTATGCTTCATGAGGATCCAGAATGTCTTAAAACACCACCACCAACAAAATACCCGTCCTGAAACTACTCAGCACTAGTCAATCACATCATCCCCATCTACTCATCCTGTGTGTCTTGTTGGAGGCTTTTGTTAAAATATTTCCCTCCAATGCATGCATTTATTTCTTTTTCTCCCTGTACCCACTAGAAAGAAAGAAGAAAAGAAAGGTCAAGTTCTTGTATCATATAAGCATAGCTAAACAAAGCAAAATTGTTTCTTATTCTGCATATTAGTCCCCTATATCTCTGTCATGAGATAGAGAGCATTTTCCATCAATTCTCTGGAACCATGGTTGATTTAATTTACTTGAGTTCTTAAGTCTTTCAGAATTGTTTGATTTTATAATATTAATGTTGTGGTATAACTAGTTCTCCTAGTTCTGCTCTCTTCTTCAGTCTCAATCCATACAGGTCTTCCTGAGTCTCCATGAAGCCATCTCTTTATTTCTGACAGGGCAATAACATTTTTAAACCTTTAATTCATTTTTATTTTCACTTCTAAATTCTTTCCTCCCACTGAGAAGGCAAGAAAAAATAGAACCCATTACAAATGTGTATATTATGTAAAACAAATTTCCCACCTTAGCCATGTTTAAAAGGAGGTGAGGGGCAAGAAAAAGAACTAGAAGAAAACATGCCAAAATCTGCACTCTGAGTCCATCTATTGTCTATTTGGAGGTAGGTAGGTATATGGGTGTTCAAGAACTAGCACCTCTGTGAGGGCTTGTCAAACCCTTTTCAGGACTGCTCACCCACCTTTGATGTCCACCTGGTGCTCACCTCTCACCTGTGGCTCCAAGTATCTGTAGCATAACAGCAGCCACAAACTTGTGACACAAATGTCTTGGTAGACAGGCTAAACCAGGGTGAGGGTAACCAACAGGCCACAAACCTTTTAGTGAGTTAGAGGTGTGTCTACCCCAAGCATGTGATTTCCTCTAGGGAAATGAATGGATGAGAACAGTTTGTTCCAACAGCCATGAAGGCAGCTGAAGCATGAGCTATGGAGTGCTTAGAGCTTGGTCAGATATTGAAGATGCCAGGGTCATCCACTGAAGCCTGGGCCATCACCAGTAGTCCTGACTTTTGTCTTGCCCCTGGATTTTGATAACTAGAGGAGAGAGAGTATGACAACTTTGTGCAGCTCTCCCTCACTTAAATTCACACACAAGTCAAGACAACACCCTGTAATGTCATTGGTCCTCTTTGAAAACAAAGGACAAACAACTTCTGGAGGCAGATAGCATGTTTCATCCCGAGTTCTATGGAAAAGCCTTGTATTGATCAGAATTCCTAAGTCCAAGTTGATTAACTTTAAGTACTGTTGTTACTGTGTTCTCTGGTTCTCTGCATCAGTTCATAAAGTTTTCCCAGGTTTTCCCCCTTCATCATTTCTTATAGCATAAGGTTATTCCATTGCATTCATACACCATAATTAGACTCCAGCCAGCCAGCCACTAGAGTTCTTTCCCTGGCTGTCTTCCATTTCCTTTTTACTAGTAGTACAGGACCTTATTCTCCCCCAGTGATTATATTTTATATATACTCTCAGCAAGTACAAGTATTCCAATATATGAACAAGAACAAAAGAAAACAATAAAAAGCAAATACAGATGGTTGTATTTGATCACAGGGTCATACTTAGAACTAACGGACCTTAGAGATTATTTCATCTACTCCCATTTTACAGATAAGGAAAGAATTGTTTTAGGAATAAGACTGCAAACAGCTAATTCTATTGGTTTCCATAATCCCCTTATGAACTTTGTTTATTGTTCTTGGTCCCCTTATGCATTCAGGGTCATCTCCAGTTGTCCTGATCTATATCTGGCCACTGGACCCAGATGGCTCTGGTGACTGCATGGTCCTCCCTTAGTTAAAGGAAGTTCACTTGTATGGCATGGTATCACCTCCCTGATGTCATGGTCCTTTTCAAGAATAAAGGACAAACAGCAGCAAACAAGCAACTTTTATTTACATAGTAGTATTCAGTGTGTATATTGCTGAACTGTAGGCAATTTTATTAAATGCCAACATTTAAAGAAAAACAAGACAATTCCTTGAGTAGGCTGAAATATTGAAAAAACAAAGTACTACAGCAACTTCTAAAATCTTCACTTATTTTTAGTAAAATGACTGAGAATTCTTTAATATCCTTTGATGAAAAACAAAAATGTCAATATGCAGACCAGGGGCGGGGAACCTATGGCCTCAAGGCCACATGTGGCCCTCTAGGTCCTCAAGTACAACCTTTTGACTGGATCCAAACTTTTATCAAGAGGACAAATCCTCTTAATAAAAGGTCTTGGATTCAGTCAAAAGGCTGCACCCCACTCACAAAGACATTTCACTTTCTGTAATCAAATTTGATATTGACAGTGGACTTTTTTCATGCTGCTACAGCTAAAAAGTCCCATGTGAGATTCTACACAGTGAACTTATTAAGCTTGGACTGAGATTTGAAAAATTGCATCTGAATTTTCGCAAGGAGTTTTGCTTCATAATCTCCCTGAAGCCTGAAGACTTACCCCATTTATGGTTACTACATACCAGCTTTATTTGCCTCCTGCTACCAGTCCCTGAAAGTCTACATTATTGTTCAAGTTGTGTTTTGGTTGACTTCTTTCCTCCTCCAGAAATCTAAAGTAGATTACAATATATGTGAATATACTAACATTTAGAAAAAAAAATCCTGATTCTAATTTTATTTGCAATTCCAAATAGTGTGCTATATGCTTATATGAACTTGATAATTACTTGTTTCTAAATCAAGAGATGAGGTCTCAATTTACTAGTGTTTCAAGTAAGATTATTTTTTAATTTAAAAAATGTTACTTCTTGGAACTTACATTTCTCGTCAAGCTATGGATAAGTCGAATCCTTTTGTTCCTTTAAGTGTATATACAGGTTTCCTTCTTTCTACCTTTGAAGTACTAAAATTCTAGTTTCCTTAAGCTTTTATTAAAACTATACTGGCAAGTGGCCTGGAGGTAGTTGCCACCAAAAGAGAATCCAAATTTTTCTTTTAACTTTTGAAAAAGGGGATGAAAATTCAGTGAGATGGCTTTAAAAATACTATCTAACATTCAATGGCATTTTTCTAAATCATCATCAAAGAGGGTTGTTAAAATATATCCCTCTATTCCTGTTTCTTTCCTCTATTTGTGCTTCAAATAATGTCAACCTGAAACACAGACTTTTCCCTTAAATCTTAGTGAGATGTGGTTCTAAAATTTAATGTAGCTGATTGGTGTCTATTTACTATTCCAACAAAATTTATAAAAACCTTATTATTTTGATATTTTACTAGGAACAGCAATAAAGCTTCCAGTATCAGAAATCTGGAAGGAAGCAAAGGTCTAGTCTACATAATTAAATCCCAGATTTGATTTGGATAGATCCTGATTATTTAGTTACAGCTCTTGAATCATCCACATGATAAGACTTGGCTTCCTGTCACTTGGCATATTTCTGCTTGATCAGCACCCTCTAGCAATAGTAGTTAGTATGTATACAAGGGTCATGAAATCAATTTTAAAATCAGTCAAGCAATCAAGAAGAGGAACACACATAAGCAAATGGAGTATATGAGGCTTGTCCTTTTTTTCCTTCAGATGAACTGCAGCTAATTTTTCATCTGTTTTATCTTTGGTGTTTACTTCTGCTGTGTACCTGGTGAATGTAAGCAAAATTTAATAATAGCTAAAAGTAGGAGGGTGTTTGCTATTAAACATCATTACAACCTATGTGAAAAGCCAAAAGGAAATGATCTGTGGATTGTTTTTGGAGGGATTGTTATTACTCCCCGTAGAAAGTAAGTTCCTTGAGGTCACAGCTATTTTGATTTTGTCAGGGCACAGTGCCTTGCATATATAACTGAGAGTTGTGGTGTGATGTAGTAGTAGTAGTAGTAGTAACTTGAGGAAATATTCAATATATCTAGGAGGTTCCAGTGTTTCAAAACCAATTATCTTAGATATATTTATTACAACTTTATTTTTAAAGGTTTGCCTTCAGCTGTCACTTTTTAGTAGAATTCTCTTTTACAGCAAAACATCATTAAACAAATCCGATCGGCCTTGGCCATGACTGACACGGTCTGCCTGCTTTGCTCCACATTTATAGTCTCCACCACTCTGTTGAGAAGAGATATATTTCATTGCCAGTCAAGAGTCTGGATTGCATGGGTTAGAGTTTGAGTCGTTTAACCTCATCTTTTTCATGGTCCTTGTGACCCAGGCTGCCCACCAATGTCTGACAGGCATCCTGGGTACATACCATGCTTATCTGCACTTCCCCATTTTGTACAAGCCAGTCCTGTTGCTCTCTACCTAGCCCAGTCCTGACACACCCTTTAAAGCTTAGCTCTGCTTTCATCTTTTCATGAATTCCTCCTAGGACTTCACTTCCAACAGCCCTCCCTCCTTTCTCTGTGACCCCCTTTGGCATTTTCTTGGCAGAAATACTGGAGTAGTTTAACCTTTCCTCCTCCAGCTCATTTTACAGATGAGGAAACTGAGGTGAATGGGGTTAAGTGATTTTACCATTTACTAAGCCTCTAATTGTCTCACGTGCCAATTCACATTAGTTTTGCTTCCTCCTACAAATTGTCCTTAGTTACAAAGGGAAATGTTTTTGTATTTCTCTTGTAGTCCTCATTTTACCGAACATAAAAATGTCCTATTAGTTCCAATCCAGGCTGTCCTTTAAAAAAAAAAATCTGCACATTGCTCACTGCTCTAACAGATGCTGAAGATACCATCTGGGGGGAAGGGAGATGGATGCGAAATTGTTCTGTCAAAGGAAGCAACATTACTGTAGCAGCATCCACCTTGTTTAAGCCTTCCATTGTTCAGAGATTTGAGGTTTTATGATACACTTTATGCTCATAACTGATGTGGTTGGAGAACTGGTACTGAATTTATAGCATCAGAAGGACAGAAAACATGATGTATTTTATGCATGTCAATAAAGGAATGACCTATTCTTGTTCTAGAGAGAATGGAAATTGGAAGTCAAACACCCCTCGTATTCCAAAATAGGGTCTTGAACTTTTTGTAATTTTCATTTAAATTTTGTTAGGAGGCTTGGAGCTATTAGTTAATCTATCTTCCAATACACTGTTTAATATGGCACTGAATAAATGATGCAAGTTGTCGATGGATGAGTGATCAACTAATAGCTCTGCTAGTAATTGATTTATTTTTCTTCAATAAAGTTGCATGAACCAAAAAAAAAAAATCTGCATTATGCGAAACCTGAGAGTGGCGTATATACAATTGTGAGTCTTTTCCTGGTTTCACAAGTTAAAGGAGTAAAGGAGGCAGATCCTTGAGAAGGGAGGTGGTTTGGAATAATTGCTGTGGAAAATAGTATAGTGAATCCATTAGGGAGGCATAGAAGAATTGTCTTGATGCAGTAAGGGTCCTGTTTCTATGATCATCATTGGACATGCTCTGTACCCACATTCTACAGTCTAGCCAAATTTGCCTTACCCCATTACTTCATTCTCTGTCTCCACATCTTTGCAGCAGTCACCCGTCATCTCCTATGACTGAAATTCACTTTCCTTCCCATCTCAATGTTCTTCTTTTTCTTTAGGATGCAGTTCAGACACCATATTCCGTATGAAGCCTTTCCCGATCTCCCAATTGCTAGTGCTCTCCCTCCCAATTGCCTTTTATTTAACCACTCTGTGATTGTATATGCAATTTATTAACTTTAGATTTATGCTGAATTTATTTTTATATGTACTTTTATTCCCCCCCCCCCATTAAAATGTAAGCTTGTGTCAGGATTGGATTATTCTTGGTACTTGCATCTGTAGTACAGTGTCTACCCAGCCCAGTGCCTGGCACATAGGAGGTATTTAATAAATATTTGTGGGCTCAGGGTAATGAACCCAGCATGCAGTTTTCTGAATTCCTCTAACTATTCTGAATTTGCCTTTTGTCCTTTGGAGTTTTAGGTTGTTTCTCAGTTGCAGGTGTTACTTTGTGGAGCTCAATGTCAAGGAACTGAAATATAGCTCATGGGAAGGAGGCAGTGGCAAAAGGTACCACTGAAGACTGGGATTTCCCAGCTTTGTAAAAGGGTAAAGGATTACACTAGGTGTGAAGCATGAGGAGTAGGGAGGAAAACATCAGGTGAGTGACTCATCTGTATTAGCCTTCTTGTTGGCACAAGAGCCAGTTTTGTATTCTGAATAGACATGTGAAATAGTGGTAGGGAGGTAACCTCTCTGAGAGAATCTTGGCTCCATTATTCTGGTGCTCCTAAGAGATCCTAAATTCCAACCAAAACGATTTATCTGGGGGCAGTGAATGAGCAGTTTGTATTTATTCCTACTGCTGAAGTATCTGCCAAATCTGCACAGATGGCAGGGTGAAAGCAACCTACAAGAAGATGTGGGAGAGGTTGAAGACAGGGAAATTACATTGGTTGCACCACTGTTTCATGCAAAGGCTTAAGAGTAAGAGGAAAATTGGCTTGACATTACCTCCACCTGAGCCAATCTTCCTCCTTGCCCCATCAGATCTTACAGTTTTTAGAGGTGATAGAGGAAATGGCTAGAAGCTATGCATTGGCTAATGGGGATTGAATATTTGCTTATACTAATAAAATTGATCATGTTTTATGTGTTGAATTTATGCAAGTCTTCTTCAGTGTATACTGTTATATTTTTCCTTTCAAAGACTTCATTTTGGGGTGGGACCTATTGATATGGTTAAACTATTTGGTTCAATACTAATGGGACATCAAATGCATAGTTTTTATGCATTTTAAACTGCTCTAATAATAAGACACACTTAATTAAAAAAGAAACATGTCTTTATGTCAACATATTAAAGCCTGCCAAAAAATTTCAGATTACAGTAACATGTCTTAAATAATACTATTGCATGGTTTATGTATAGAAAATACATTTTTATTTCATTAACCTCTTATGTTTAATTGCTCTATTGACTGATTACAAAATTTTTTCTTTATTTCTTTGTGTTATCCACATATTTCTTACTAAAGATCATTAATAACTGGGAATACTCAGGAATATATTTAAATCTTTAGAAGGAAAATATTTATTATGTGATTTTATGGATATGGATTTCAATATTTTACATAATGAATAACCTGGGTAACATTCTGAAGGGAAGAAAACGTGTTGTATTTAAATACCTTAAGCAGCTTTCACATCCCAATGGTCTCCTACACAAACCCTTTACTCCAGCCAAACCAATTTACCCACTACCTCTTTGATCACCCTTTGTATTTTCCCACCTTTGTACCTCTGTTTAAAGGTTAACCTTAGAATGCTCTTCTTTCCTTATAAGCACACAAGCTCTTCAAATTATATTTAATTACTTTGCAAACTTAGGTAAACTTGCTATACAGTATGGTCCTTTTAGGCATTAACACGGATTTGTATTTCCCATAACACTGAGCACTATAACTTTTTGTCTGATATGAATTGAATGTAACAGGCATGAATAAATAATGTCTACTGAATGAAGAATATCCTAGGACTGTAGTAAGAAATTATATAAATTGCTTCTCTTCTGAAAATTCAGAATTCATTCTGGAACTTTACTCATGTCATTTCTGAGTATCAGACATGTCACTACTTTAAAATGTTACTCTGAAAAGTAGAGGTTATATAAATGCATACATGCATGCATGTGTGTGTGTGTGTATTCAGACTCTGCAGAACAGCTAAAACTAACATTATTGCCTTGGAAACACTTGTTTTAGTTGTTGAAAGACTACACTTTCCAAGTTAAGCATAGAGTAATCAAATTATTCAACTTTCACATCAGAATTAACTGAATTAAGTAACTAATTTTTTGATAATATACCTATTCTGCACCATAAAAGAACAATTAATTCATAAAAATAATTCAGGTACCAATAAGACATGACTTTCAACAACCTAGTGGCTATCATTTACAAAGTTTGCACTCAATTTTAAAACAATCAACAAAATTATTCTTTGGATTTAAAATAAAACTCAAACACCTTAGAATCTAGACATACTTTTTAACCAAAGTTCTGCGAAAAAGTTACAAAACTTTCAGATTACAGTAAAATGTCTTAAATAATACTGTTGCATGGTTTATGTATAGAAAATACATTTTTATTTCATTAAATTTTAAAATATCAAGTATCTTTTGATATAATACTTCAAAAAAGTATATTAAAAGCTTTGAATTTTATTATAACTACACTCTAAATTATCTAATAGTTATAAGAAATTTCTTTGTAATAAAACTTAATTAATCTAACATAATTTGCTAGTAATCTTTTTTTGGTGTCAAAATTAAAATGGCATATATCAGAGAATTTTAAAAATCAGCTATGTTACACACACAAATACACAAAGTAACAGACTCTGTACAAAATAAAAATATACATACATAATACAACAGACTAAATATCTTGATAAAGCTGATATTCTGCCAAAGTTCCAGTGAAAGAAATATGTGTTCACAAAGACTCCTTCAGAATCACTTTTCTTGCCTTTCATTCGTTTCTTTCACTAGGCATTAACTGTCCATTAAGCTTCAAGAGCAGTTTTACAACAAGACCTGCCTACAAAATATGATGTTAGTATGAAGTTGATCAAAAATTAAAATATATATATATATAGTACATCTATGGCAAAATAACATTCCCCATTCTTTTGAGAGCAGCCTTGGCAGAAAACTTCATGGAGCAACTAAGAAATGAGACTATTACCTACTGAGGCTGCTTGAAGGGGCTGAAAAGTGGCCCAGCTGGATGAAACTATTTGGTTTTTTGTTTGTTTGTTTTAATTTATTTTTTTATTTTTTAGTTTATATCTTTCATTTCCACAAGATTTTGAGTTACAAATTTTCTCCCCTTTTTTCCCTACCCACCACCCCAAAACAGAGATCCCAGTGACTATCCCCTCCCCCAAGCTGCTCTCTCCCATATTTTCCCCCATCCTTCCTCCGATTTTTCAGTAGAGCACAGTGGATCTCTATGCCCCAGTGCCTATATATCTTATTTCCCAGTTATGTGTAATGATAATAATAATAATAATAGTCATTATTATTATTATTTTAAACATTTGATTTTAAAACTTTGAATTACAGATTCTTTCCCTTCCTCCCTTGTCACCCACCCTTACTGGGAAGATAAGCAATTCAATACAGCTTGTACATGTGTAGCTATGCAAAGCATTTCTATAGTGGATATATTGTAAAAGACTGACTATATTTCCCTCCATCCTAATCCCACCTCCCACTTGTTCTATTCTCTACTTTGATCCTGTCCCTTTTCAAAAGTGGGTGCTTCCAACTTCCCTCCCCCCCAGCCTGCCCTCCCTTCCATTATCCCCCCTCTTGTCCTCTTCCCCTCTATTCTCTGGATGAAGCTATTTGGCAAGAAGAAGGAGTTAAATTGTTGGTGCCTTGGTAGAAGGGCCAGGGAACATGGCCAATCAAGATAAACTGGCAGGAAAAAATAGGAGGCATTAAAGGCTAGCTCCAGACCTGCCTTGTCTAAGTAAGGATAGAGCTTGAGATGTTTAAGAAAGGCTGCCTCAAGGGTGGGTAGGTAGAGCAGTGAGTAGAGCGCTGGCCCTGGATTTAGAAGGACCTGAGTTCGGATCTGGCCTCAGACACTTAAACACACACAAACAAAATAAAAAAAAACAAAAAAACCTAGCCATGTACCTTAGGCAAGTTACTTAACCCCAACTGCCCTCCAAAAAAAAAAAAAAAAGCAAAAAAGAAAAAAAAGAAAGGCTGCCTCTCCTCCTTGCTTTTTAAGCATGTCATTACTTTAAGTTAAGCAATTATACTGGAGAGTCTTTTTGAAATGAAGTATTATCATTTTACTTAAGAAAGAATGGGCTTTAACAAATACGGCAGTTTGGTTCTATCAAATATCTCCTATTAAAAGAGGACTTACCTGTTTGGTGTGAACTATAAAGCTCATCTTATTTTCCAGACTGTGAATTTGAAAGCAGGTATCAGCATCTCCCAACTGCCACATAAAGCAACCATACTTGAGACTGATGAGTAAAGTCTGCAACAAAATCAGAAATGGTCACTGACTCTGGAAGGTATCACTGATGACAGCCAAAGCAGCTCTTTCTGGTCTGACCATCTGATTGGAAAACCTGTAATAAAGACTTCACAATGAGTTCTTCAATAAAAAAAGGTTTGAATGGAAAGACAAGTAGAAAGAATTATATGTCATATGTCATTAATGTCAGCTATTATGATTATATGTAAAACTCTTTGTGGAACAGGATTATCCTAATCCCAGGGACTCTCAACAATTGCATGTGAAAGTGATCCCAAGAAACTGCTATATTAACAAGAAACATCTGTTAATTGATTTTTAAGAAAAAGTACATTGAAAAAATCAGCATACTTTCCTTTCTGTACAATTCAAATCTGTATACAATTCATCCCTTTGACATACACTATTTTTCTAAAGGGCCACAAGGGCTATTTAATCACAATGTTAGAATGCAAAAGGAACAATGGTACTTACTTTGGTATTTCAGTACACTTAAAATAATCTGTTTATAGAAATTCTATGGCTCTGTTAACATTTATGTCACTACTAACATGTGATGTTCACCATGTCTATGCTTATTCTTTTTTTTTGGAGGGGGGAAGGGAGAGCAATTGGGTTAAGTGACTTGCCCAAGGTCACATAGCTAGTAAGTGTTAAGTGTCTGAGGCCACATTTGAACTCAGGTCCTCCTGACTCCAGGGCCGGTACTCTATTCACTGTACCACCTAGCTGCCCCTCTGCTTATTCTTAAGCATTGAAGTACTATGGAATAAATTGTTAGCTCACTCTCCTCTACTCCCACTAACACCTTTTTAATAATTCCCTAAACACCAGCAGAAAATTGTTTTCTGAAAAATGAGAACCATTTGGGAAAAGATTGTTTTGGCCTATGCTTTAATAATAATTTTTTTCAGAAAGTTAGCTATTTTATATTTTACACTGCTTAAAAAGGTTACAAACTATACGTTTTTCATTTTAGACTGAGGCAAGTGACTTACCACCATCATGGACTTTTTCCTAGGAAAAAAATTCCAAGGAAGTGCCTGGAGTCAATACTAATTCTTTCTTTATTCCTGTATCTCACTATACTTTCATCTACATTTCAAATATCTAAGTTCAAAAGTGATGAATTTTGTATGAAAAAGACTGCAATCTTTTTATGGATGTAAATGGTCTTTTAAAAGATGCTGAAGCTGAAGCACTTATTACTCTGTGGCCACCCTTGCCATCAAACTGTCCAAATGTCACTAGGTTGGTAAGTGAACAAAAGACATACAAAGCCATTAAAAGGGCTTTTCTAGAGGGAGTGGGTGACAAGGGAGGAAGGGAATGGATCTGAAATTCAAAGTTTTAAAATTAAATGTTTCAAATATATATAAATACTATTATTAATACTATTTTGCATGTAATTGGGAGATAAGATGTGCAGACATTGGGGCACAGAGATTTACCTTGCCCTAATGGAAAAGTCGAAGTGGGTATGGGAGAAGATATGGGAGAAAACAGATTGGATGAGGGGATATCTTGTGGGACTGCTATTCTGGGGTGGTGGGTAGGGGAAAAATGGGGAAAAAATTGTAACTCAAAATCTGGTGGAAATGAATGATGTAAACCAGAAGTTAAAAATAAAGCAAAAAAAAAAGTCTTTCCTTAAAAGCAAGAAGATCTTCCAGAGTCTGTCTGTATCCCAGAAACAGGTTCAGCCTTTAGGAACTCAGGGCTACCTCTATGCTATAAGGCAGCCTCTTGAACAGGCCTCTATGGAAGAATTACATTTATAGCATAATAAAGTAAGAAGTTCATAATGACAATCCTTGGTCAGCAATTAAAGGTTAAATCAAACTCAGTATATTTTGTTTAATGATAAGTGCACACTAAAAACTTGTCATCACTTTAGGAAGCTTTTCACTAAAAAATTGGTACAAATCTAAAAGATATGTCACTTCTGGAAGTATATTTCAATTATCTGGAAAACTAGCAAATTATTTTGATAAAAGTTCTCTTTTTGACAGATCTGAATTATGTAAAGAAGTTAAAACTAGTTTTTAGAACCTTAGTTTATCATAATTATTTACTTCCTACTTTGGCCTCAAAGGCAAAAAATATTTTCCTTCAAATATATTAAAGGACTCAAAAAATAAACTTAAAAGATTTCTTATTAAAAATGATGGTGCTAGAGAACATTGTACACAAACAGCAACACTCTGCAATGATTCACTATGATAGACTTAGCTCTTTTCTTTTTTCTTTTTTGCTTTTTGGAGGGCAATTGGGGTTAAGTAACTTGCCCAAGGTCATATGGCTAGGTTTTTGTTTGTGTGTGTTAAGTGTTGGAGGCGGATCCGAACTCAGGTCCTTCTGACTCCTGGGGCCGATGCTCTACTCACTGCGCCACCTAGCCGCCCCGACTTAGCTCTTTTCAACAATATGATGATAAAAGACTCGTGATGGAAAATGCTATCCACATCCAGAGAAAGATCTCTAGAGCCTGAATGCAGATCAAAGCAGACTTTTTTCATTTTGTTTTTTCCTTTCTCATGGTTTTTCCCTTTTGTTCTGATTCTTCTTTCACAACATGACTAATGTGGAAATGTTAACCTGTATCAGATTGTTTGTTGTCTTAGGAGCAGGGAGGGAAGAGAGGAAGAAAAATTTGAAAGTTATCTTTACATGTAATTGGAAAAAATTAGTATTAAGGAAAAATGATGGTGCTACTGAATAGAAAGGGGTATAATGCAGTGGCTAAATTTAGAGCCTCATGATATATATTATTCTAAACAATAAGCTTTCTTTCTCTCATAGGAAAAAAAAGTTATGACTGATAAATGATTTGAAATTTTAAAAACTTAAGCCTTTATATGAGCTATCAGGATTTTAAAAAGTTAGCCTATTTGCTATTTTAACTGATAGGAAATGTAGGTCCTACTTCACATGAACTGTCAAAAACAATGGAAAATCTATTTACCTTAGTTTCCATGTTGAGGAGATGTAATCCTTTTATGTTCACACCTACGTAAACCCGAATGACTTTATGGCTACTTGAACTTGCTTTTGTAAATACTTGTCCTGTAAAAAAAGCTGCTCCGTACGTTGGAATTTCCCAACAATTCTGTAAGAACATGCGTTGGAGGTGGTGCATTTCCTTACTGACACCTTCACTTGTGCTAAGATTCTGAAAGCAGAGGTGAAGAGGAGGAAAAGAAAAGACAAATAATAATAAAATCCCACTACTCGACCACCAGATTATACTGCCACAAAGAAAGCAATTTCACAAAACCAGGACTATTTAAATTTGAGAAAATTGTTAGTGTTCGGAAGATTTTGGTTGTAAAGTGCCCAATGGTGCCCCAGAACTCTTCTAATAGATCTAAACAATACATTTTAAGAGGAATGTAAGGAAGATGACAATTACTTATCTAAAAGCACATCTCCCTCTAATATGTATTGATTGCTAAGGCCACTGATTTGACTGGTGGGGATATCCCCACTACCAAAGCATACAATCCCTCTGTCAAGTGATAGGCTTAGAATAGATGTCTGTAGGGCCCCTTTCAGCCTTAAATCTAAGACCCTCTAACCCAAAGGCAGGGAACCTGCAGCCTCAAGACCACATATGGCCCTCTAGGTCCTCTGTGCAGCCCTCTGACTGATTCCAAAGGTCACACGTGGCCTCAAAGCCACAGGTTCCCCACCTTTGCTCTAACCCTTTGATGTCTTCTTCTCCTCCCATAATATTTCTGTTTCAAGAATGGCATCAACAGATTCACTTAATTTTTTTGGTTGTGAGATTACAAAAATATTTTTAAATTCCCATTTAATAAAATACCAAGTCGTGTATTAAGAGTTTTAAATATTTCTACGAAGTGTTTACCTTGTATTCATGGAGTATTCTATTTGTCCAGTGAGGTGCCTTACTTTTCAATTTGGTGATTGGAACTATGGATTTTAGATTTTCTTCACTATAACAAACATACCAACATAGGTTAAATAAATAATTTGAACAGCAAAGTACAATGACTCTGTCAAACATGATTAAGATTTTAGGAAAAAAATATCAACTTCAAACTAAGTAGCTAAATATAATATAAACAATTGTGTATGATCTAAGCTTCTTGAAGGCAGGAAGAGTTTAACTTTGCCTTTGTCTCCCTAACATGTAGCACAGTGCCTAGGTAATACAAAAAGTCCTTGACAAATGCTTGCTAACTACTTGATCTCTACAGTATCAGAATGCTCCACTTTAGAAATCATCACTGTAGGCGGGTAGGTGACGCAGTGAATAAGAGCGCTGGCCAAGGAGTCAGGAAGACCCGGGATCAGTTCCAGCCTCAGTACTTAGCACCCACACATAAATAACTAGCCCTGTAACCTTGAGCAAGTTACTTAATCCAAATTGCTTTATAAAAAAAAATCATCACTGTAGACTGCCATGTTCAATTTAGAGCCTTGCTATTTCCTTCTGTCAGCAGCCCCAATACAAGCCATTGTCCATTCCATTCCATGAAGCTGCATAATTCTGTACTAAACCAACTTCTTAAAAGTGCCTATAGACATCACCAATGGCAACTGTAATATGTTTAAATTAATCAGAATATCTTTATGTAATTAATGTCATTTAAACACTTACTTAAGGAAACCTTGTTTGTGTTTTTTACTTTCGTAATTCCCATATACAATCTGCAACAGTAGACTTGCCAGTGTTATCAACTTAGCATCAGGAGATGTATAAAAGCCTTTAAGCAAATTATATCTGGCTTCATCAAAGAGAATAAGAATGGCTAGTGGGTCTTCAATCTTTAAAAGGAAAAAGAAAGTATGATTAACATACTACATTTTCTTGTTACAAAGTCAGTGTAACTTTTCACTTTCTTAATGGGAAAAAGAGAAAGCTACAACTTAAATATTAGATATTACTATTGAAATTTGATTGAAATGGATAAATCAATAAATGGAAATGGATAATTTCAACATCTAAATTAATTCTACGGATGGCTAGGTGGCGCAGGGAATAAAGCACCAGCCTTGGAGCGCCCAAGTTCAAATCTAGCCTCAGAAACTTCTTGCGCAAGTTACTTAACCCCAATTGCCCTACCTTCCCCCCTCCAAAAAAAAAAGCAAAAAAATAATTAATGCTAAAGCTTTTATTAACACTACACAATATTTGTGCTTTGCATATCATTAAAGCTTTAAAGTTTCTAAATATATACTTATATCAATTATGTACAAATGTTTCTTTTTTGTTCTTCAAAATAGGCAAAACTTAGGTAAATTTCACAAAGATTCTAATTTATAATGGCAAAAATAATGGATGTTTTTATACTGTACATAACTGAAATGAAATTGTTCATTTCTTTGAAATACTTTTATCTAGATAGCTGGTGGTAAGGTGGATAGAGTGCCAGACCTAGAATAGAAAAACTGAGTTCTGAGTTCATATATGGCCTCAGACACTTAACTAGCTGTGTGATTCTGGGCAAGTACTTTACCTTTTTGCCTCAGTTTCCCCATATGCAAAACGGGGATGATAATAATAGCACCTACAACCAGGTTGGTTGTGAGGATGAAATGAGATAGTAATTGTAAAGCACTCAGCCCAGTGCCTGGCATTTGTGAGCATTAACGAGAATTAAAGCTATTATTGTTATAATAGTCTGAGGGTGCTTTAAACACGAACATAGACACTTCTGTTTTTAATCTGCTGCCTCTGCAGCTTTCCATGGGCTTTCTCTCGTCACAGGGATGCTTCATGTCTTTGTCCTCCCTCCTGGAACCTCAGGCCCCATCTTCCTACACAAAACCTTTCAGGATCCTTCTCCACTCCCCCCTTCTTGGCGTTCTGCCTTGCTGACCCCCAATCACATACTGCGTCCTTCTTAATAGGAGTTCTTCTCAGAGCGTGAGCTTTGCAAAGGACAGGGACATTCATTTTTGCTTCTTTATACATAGGGCTTTACACAACACTCCTTGCATACAGTAAGAACTTAATAAATGCTTAATAAGTTAAGACAAATACTGACATATTTGAATGACATAAAAATAGAGGAGCTAAAGAATAACACTTAAGTAATTCAGTTCACTCTCAATGAGGGCACAATTTGTGTAATTTGTGAACTCTCCATGTTGTCATCTCCTTCTTCCTCCCACTGCAACTCAAAATTATTAAAATCCTATCTGACTGCCCTGGGAGGAGAAAAAGTTGATATTTCTGGATAATGTATGAATTTTCATGTTTCTTTGAAACTTCTGATTTTATGCTGACAATTTTTTCAGGGATTATATGGAGATTGGAATGCTAATGTAGTTGTCTTCATGCATAAATGATATTCTCTTAGGCAACAATAGGAAGAAGTAGGATTTTCCATAAGTATGGACCAGCAGTCATTTTTAATTGTGTCCAACTCCCTGTGACCCCATTTGGGGTTTTCTTGGCAGAGATACTGCAGTGGTTTGCTATTTCCTTCTCCAGTTCATTTTACAGATGAGGAAACTAAGGCAAACAGGGTTAAGTGACTTATCCAGGGTCACACAGCAAATGTTGGAGACCAGATTTGAACTCAGGATAATGAGTCTTATTGACTTCAGGCCCAGTACTCTATGCACTATGGTACCACTTAGCTGGCATGAAAACAGATAAAGACTGAAATTTTTTTTACCTTATTTGCAAATACTTTTAAAAATAGAAATGTCTCTAGAAAAGAGATGGGGAAATCGGGGCTATATTTTTTTTTTGCTGCCATGATGTTACCTTATCTTGAAATGATCTGTTTTGTTCAAATTTCTACAGGGACCACCCTTAATCAGAGCCTCATATCTATCTCATCTGCTTTCTGGTGGATCTTAGTATCAGGTCTTTCCTTTGCCAAATTTATCCTACACACAACAGCCAAAATAATCTTCCTCAAGTGCTATTTTTAAAACAGCATTCCTATTTTTAAAATTCTGCTTTAAAACAGGTTTAAAAACCTGTTTAGAAATCTTGTTCCATATCCTAACTTTCTAGCCCAATAAGCAGGCAATCCACTAAATAGACACCATTCCACCTCAATCTAGCCAACCTTATTTTGTTTTACCAACAAAGATTTATTTTCTACTTTAGAGAAGAAAATTAGATGGCTGTCAACAACATCTGCAAACAGCTTTCAACTGTTTTTTCACAATATAATTTCCTCCACCCAGAGAGTATTATCCATTCACATTCATTAATCCCTGTCCCTTGCTTCTTTTTAAAATTTACTTTGTTAGGGAAACATTCTCTAGTCAGTTCTATAAAAATTATAAATACTTTATTCTGTAAATTTTCAGGACTTATATTCCTAGTGTGCAACGTATTAACCTACAAATCTCACTTACATTTTAGCTTCTTAATTACTGTCAATCACTTGAAAGTATTCTGTATTTGTATTCCATTTATCCAGCTACCTCATAGCTTCTCTGGTTAACTCCTGTAAATTTTCTGTATCTATCCCTATACTTGGTATAATACTTTATGGTAGTAGGTATTCAATAAATGTAATTGCTTAAATGGAATCACTGTAAGGAGGATTTACATGCAAACCTTTTTCTCAACTTCCAGTGGAAGTCTCACATCTCTTCTTAGGAAAAGCTGTGGTGTTTCCCTTTGAGGATCCAAATTTGTCAATTCATTAAGTATTTCTGGCCAGTCACGAACATGTTGTAAAGGTTTGTGATAGGGCTTTAGCTGAAGGCCTGAAAAACAAAAACAAAAACAAAAACAAAAAACAACTTTCCTTTTATCCTTTATAAATGATTTACATAACAGTGAATCAATCATATGCATGCATAAGAAGTACAAGGCAAATAGTTAAATCTAAAAACTGAATTCACACAAATTAGGAGACATATGGAGATACAAGGATAGTTATAGTATAATCACCAGAATGGTGACAGGCACCCAGGAGTACTTCAAGAAATACCTGCAGAGCTTACCCCTTTTAGCAGGGCCATGGTTGGGTCAGATGCCCAGCTCTACAAGAGGCAGCAAAGCTGGGAAGAGAACTTGTTCTTTGTTTCTGTATCAGGGGAAGAAAAAAATGTGATGTGGTAAGGAGAGAAACGAGAAGAATGGCATCTCCTCTTGATTTACAGATGACCAGGTCAGGTGGCATGACCAGAGGAGATTTCCTATTTATTCATTTTAAAATTAGAGATGTGATCTGGCAACTAAAGGGCATCTCTTTTGTGTATGGCAATATGTCTCTATTCTGGATTTGTGAATAAAAAGCATGGATTAATAATCATAATTTCTACCCAATTAGCTATGTTTTTATTTATTAGGCACTCTAAATTTTGCTTTTGTGTTTTTGCATCTTCTCTTTTATAAATAAACACTAGAACTTTTGAAATGAACTTGATCTGATAGTTATTTATATGTGATAGGCCCTGTGAATGATATCAATAACTATAATCTTACTAATTGCTATTTTTTTTCTTCCATGAGTGGCAAACTTAAACAAGTTCCCATCTAGAACAGTGAAAATTTTTCTTGAAGTACTACTTTATACATACAAAATACACGAAAAATGTCTTAGATATTACTACATTTTATATAGATCCTCTATGTACACACACACACACACACACACACACACACACACACACACACACACACACACACACACACACACACTGTTCAAAGGAAAAACACATCTTCCTGACCATGTAAACACATTATTTGTACTTTTTCCTCCCTTTAAATCCAAGTTTTATTGAAATGAAAAAATCATCCTCTAATAGTAATTTAGACATAAGAGTAGTAGATTATGTTTTCTTATTAGAACATATTCCTTTAAAACTTCTGAAAATTTCTGCACAAAGCTCAATTTCCTCAGGAAGAAACAATTTTCACTTTCAGTTCTTTATTTCATTCAATAATAAATAGTACTACTTCAAAATTCTTTATCTTGAAAAAGAAGCAATCTCATTTTTTTCCCTTGCTATCAATTCCTCCCTAAACTAAGGGATGATAATTTTATTTTAATACTAAAATAAATATGGAATATTTTCTGACTTTAATGCTAAAATAAACAAAAGATAATGCTAAATAAATTGTATGATAAAATAGCTATTTTCCCCCTGAGCAATATGACAAAAAAAGTTCCTAGAGAATGAGTTTCTGGGTAAATTAAAATCACTTTTACTAGAAAGCAGTCAGCAAAATAGACTCTTTGCCCCCTCCAAAGAAAGAAAGAAAGCAAACCCCCTGAACTTTCAATATTTACAAAGTCTTTTGAGAAAGGGTTTCACCTGTGGGGGGAAATCAGCTCTGACTGGTCAACAAGGGAGTGAACATTATAACAGAAGGTGAGCTATATATTAAAATGAAGGTCTTGGGGTGTGTGACCAATGTCACCCAAATCTTGGTTAAAAAGGCAATTTCTATATCCCTTGTTAAGACTGAAAGAGAGAATCAACACTTCCTCAGACCTGTCTGGAAAAACACAATGAGCAGGAATGTAGCCCTTAGCCAAAATTAGAATTTCTTTTACTGCCTGTTAAGATCTTGGCCTGAGTAAATTTTTAAGAGAGATTTTTCACACTGGTTGGTTTCTGCATGAAGAAGTAGAAAAGGGGGGAAAACCTTGGTCCTAATATACTAATTAGCTACTAAACAGAAGAGAGATATACTCATTTCCTACAGAAATCTGCCAAAAACAAACAGAAGACTAATTTTTCTCAGAAAAGATTCACACATCATTCCCTCCCCACAGATGGCTATACTGCTAATATTAAAAATTCTACCTAATCTTAAGAAAAATGAATTTAGGTATAGAACAAAAGAAATGGCAAAGAAAAGATGGTACAAAGGGCAAAATAAAACCAGGAGCAGATGTAATTGTAGAAACATTCTGAAAATGTTGGCTTTTCAGTTTTGTAACATAGTAGCTCCCAAGGCATCATTTTAAATTTATCAACAATATTTACAACATAATAAAAATTTTTCTTACTGAGGTTCTCTGAACAGATCCAAATAGTGAAATACTGCTGTGTTTCATGAGAGAGGCGCATTCCTTCCATGATCTGCTGTACTGTGGTGTTGTTTCCATGTTTTAGTTCAACAGAACGGTATGATCCATCCATTCGGTATATCCGTACCTTTTCATACTGCAATAAAGAGCAAAACCATATGCTACATTAAATAGATTTCTAATATCAAAATATCATATAAACTGGTTAGTATTCAAGTAAAAATTTCCTGGCTACATTTATGGACAATTATCCAACTACTAGTTCCTCTAACCATTTATATACAACTTCAGGACAAAATAAAATACCTTTGTGGCCCAAGAACTAGACTAAAAAAATGGTTCATTTTTCAAGTAAGTAACCTGAAAAAGGTTAAGTGACTTGCCCACTGTCACACAAAATATATATCCACAGACATACAGTCCCCTCCTTAAGTTTTCTGCAAGAAATTTAAGAATCCCCAAAAGTTGGTATAGGAGAAATCTTTAGGAGGCTCCAATTGGTCTAAATGCAGTGAAAGAAGTTTGGTTAACGATTTAAAAATCAGAAGAGCAAGGATGGGAGGAGGGTTAACAGATTTCAGCCTTTCCTGGCCTTGGGAGAAGGGAAAAATAGGGAAGAAGGGAGGTTTTAGGGAATGTGGTGTCACAGAGGAAAGCCAGAGTTTTGTTAAAGATGGAAATTCAAGGATATAGCGAGTTTATGGACAATAGAGTAGAGACCCCAAAAGGCACAGTGGAAGAGGCTTAAGCAATGGATAAATTGGGTTGGAATGGAACTGAGAATGAATAGGGGTAAGGGTTCTAGTGGAGATAGCATAGGCATGCCACTAGTATCACAGGCAGGATGACCAAGACTTGGGAGACAACACAGCAGGTTGATTGCTGTGGTATAATCTGGAAAGTTGATTCACCCCAGAACGACAGTAATAGGACTTTCAGAGTGTAGGCTTTCACAAGATCATCTTTTTTTTTTTTTTTTTTTGCTTTTTGGAGGGCAATTGGGGTTAAGTAACTTGCTGAAGGTTGCACGGCCAGTCATTATTTATGTGTGGGTGCTCATTTTCTGAGGCTGGAACTGATCCCGGGTCCTCCCGACTCTGGGAGCGGCACTCTTACTCACTGCACCACCTAGCCACCCCCCAAACGTTCTCTTCTTGCCACTAGCCCTGTTCCTGACCCCCACACTTACAACAGCTGACCTAGTTTAATTTACTCTGTGGAGAAGAATGAGGCGGTGGGACATGGCACCCCTTTCCAGCACCTCTCCCTCACTGCCATGAGCTCTACCCCACCACATTCTCAAACTTTGCTTCTTTCCTCATTTCCTCCACTTGTACACAGAAGTTCATTTTCATCAAGATGTTCAACCACCTCAACTTAACAGATGAGTTCATTATCTTTATTCAATTTTAAATTAAGTCTAATATGGAAGGGCAGGAGATAGAAGGAATGGTAGACACTAGAAGGGTCACGTATTAAGGAACTTTTGGTGGATTAGGGAGAGTTGAGCATCTTTGTAGACAAATGAAAGAGCAAGCAGAGAAAGATTAAATGTGTAAGAGGAAGAAGAAGCCAAAGTGAGGTCAGGCAGGAACCTGGGTAGAATAGCACCAAGACAACAATGTTAGAAGGGATTAATCTTCATGAGGAAGCTTTGCTTACAAGAGCATTAGAAAGCAACAAAATAAATTATTTTATAAGTTTTGAGGGAAAAAAGTGTTACTTCGAGGGAAGGATTGGGGCAGAGAAGGTTTCTGGGTGTGGTGGCATTTGTTTGGTCTTTGAAGGATGGATGTTCAGTAGGTAAAGGTGAAGATTAAAGACATCCCAGGCATGGGAAATTAGCCTGAGCAAAGACATAGAGTTAAGAAAGTAAAGAGGATATCTGAGCCATAAAGTAACCCAGGAAGTTTCTTCAGTGCTTGGAGGGGATGAATGTGATTAATTCCCAATAGGTGTGAACTAAAATCCCAATTTAAAATAACTAGGACAGGAAATGGTTTGATTACTGACCACTGAAAGAAGACAGAATGCTGGGCTTGGAGCCAGGAAGTTATGAATTAAAATGGTAGTTTTGTGACCTTAGACAATTCATACATACTCTAGGGATCTCTCATAACTAAGACTCATCTAATAAGTCACAGAAGAGTAGTGACCTCTTTTGATGGATGAAATTCCCACTGACATAGCTCCTTTGGCTAACTTTGTATTAACTATGGGGGAAATCCAATGTTTTTGCATGTCAAAAATATGATTACTAAAGGATAATAATGGGGTGGCTAGGTGGCACAGTGAATAGAGCACCGGCCCTGGAGTCAGGAGGACCTGACCTGGCCTCAGACTAGCAATGTGACCTTGGGCAAGTCACTTAACCCCGACTGCCCTGCCCTCCCCTCCCCAAAAAAGCCAAAAAAAAGGGATAATAAATTCTGTAATAATTTAAAATAATAGGATTTGCTCTAAGTCTAAAGATAGATGCATAAATGTACAGTAGATTCTACGTGGGACTACTATGTGCCATAAAGTACAGACACATAGACACTTAATAAATGTCTGTTGATTATGTGTGTGTGTGTGTGTATATGAGAGGCAGTGCAGTATAGTGAACACACACGTATCACATTAAAATGTTGCTCTATAATAAATTCGGTCTAAAACTAAATATGTAAAGTGTAACAAAAATTTTTAGTTAACCTAACTTTTCAGAATGTTGAAAGAGGCTTTTAAAAATACAGTTTACTGACATCTTTTGCCTTTATAACACAGTCATTCCACTGCCTCCTTTCCAGAAGAGCAAAACTCAAAGCAGAAGACACAAGTCCCTTTTAATTATCCCTTGTGCCACTAGGTGGCGAGCACAAACAGCAAATTTGAATGAGTAAAAGCATAGCACACAAGAAACTAAGCAGTGCTGAGTGAACGCAGAAGGACCAACGGAAGAGAAGCCCAGAAGACAAGGGCGGTGGCAGTTTCCCCACTCTGTCCTCTTCTCTTTTCTCAGGATCAGATCTGAGTGACACCAAGAGGAGACATTATGGGGCAGTGACATTACCTATCTCAAAAGAATTCAACGTTTTTTTTCAAATAAGAAGAGTTTTCTCTTCCTTCCTCCTCCCCACTCAAAAAAAAAAGAAAACCCCAACACTTGTAACCATGTAACCTGAGCTGTGAAGCCTCGCTGGTGGGCCCAAGAGCCTGGGCTCCCATAGCCTGACCTGGGCTCACTCCCCATCCATACAGTGGTCAAGAGAGCTGGGGGGCAGGCTGGGGGGTGAGAGGATGGGCATGGGTCACCTCATTATGGATGAAAATGCTCTTCCCCTCTCCTATCAAACATAATGTCTGCTGTATCACAGACTGATAACACAGAATGAGCTCATATTACACTAGAAACAGGAGTTTGCCATAGTCCTAACAATGATCTCTCCATTTCTCCCTGGCCTTGACTTTTGCTATGTACTCAAAAAATTAATACTATCATCTGACAAATTAAAGTATATTATACTACGCTGCAAATACAGAAACATGTTCAAACAAATCCTAAGTAAAAGATATTTGCAAACAAGAACAATTGTGAAAGGAGAATCAAAAAATCTAGGGTTAGGTGGAAACAAAGTATATGGAATTTTCATACAGCTATAAGGAAAAAGACTCATAGAAAAGGAGTTCAAAGCCAGAAATACTGAGCATCCTTGGGAGGAGACTATGGCTAGGAGAGACTGATACCCTGAAGAAACAACAGCTTGTAAATGAGCCAGAGGTAAGAAAGACCAGTGTGGGCACACAATATTCCTATCACATGGTGGGAAGGTCAGAAGAAAATGGGCAAGAAAGATGGTTGGAGTTAGGCAACTACGGGAGAAGTCCCAAGGGTGCAAAGGTCAAATACTGGTATCCCTTTAATTTACCACTTGCTATACTACACTAACATCCCTGCTCATCCCCTTGACCTTCTAACACTCTAAACAGAAAATCAAAGATCAAGCTGGATTCAATCCAAGCCCTGGTAAGATCTTGGGACTCATCCAGAATTTGAACCAGGGTCCTTTCAATCCAGAGACTAAGCCCTTCTGTTGTTCTATGCTGCTCAGTCACCGAAAAAAAAGTCACAAGGCTGAGGTCCTTCCATCCACTACAAGTTCAAGGGATGTTATAACTACTAAGTCAAGTTAGTGATGTGTTCATGATAAAAATAATGCTGCATCTGCAGGGAAAGTCTATATTTGGGTCTAGACAGAGTAGTATAAATTCCTAAAGTTAGAAACTATGGGTTCAAGTCCTGCCTCTCAAAGCTTACAGAATGGTGGACTCTACCCAGTTCAATCTAACTAGGTTCAATCCAAGGACTAAATAATTAGAAATCACTGATATGAGCATTGGGCATCTATTATATACTGCTTCATAATACACTATGCTTTCCATATGTGGACTCTACCAAAAAATAAAAATATTTAAAGTATTTTAAACATTTCTTCTGAAAGTTTTATATTTTTGATCTATCCCATCAATGGAAAGAAAGTATTTTCCAAGCAAAAGCAAATGTCAGTATAGCCGGAAAAATCACAAATATGGACTCATCAGAGTAATTGAATGAAGGAAATTCTCATCACCCAGCAGTAATACCTGGCCCCCTTGCCTCAGACCTCGAATTTGCATGTTCAGTGGCTAATACCTCTTGCAGTTGAGAAGATCCCAATGTTTGGGATGGAAGCTCCCCTGTCTGGTGGCAGAGTCCTACTGTGGCAACAAGCCCAAAAGTCAAGTAATTAAGTGGCAACATGCCAAGATAAAGGAAACAAAATAAACAGAAAAATCCAACATTAGACTCCTATTTTGGGGGCAAAGAGGATCGAAGCATGGAACAGGAAGAGGACTATGAGGTCAGAAATCCTGCTCCAAAAGCCCCAAAGGAAAATATGTGCAGGTTACAGGCCATAGAGGACCTTAAGAAGCACTTTAAAAATCAAGTAAGAGAAGTGGAGGAAAAATTGAGAAGAGAAATGAGAAGGATGCAAGAAAAGTATGAAATGACAGTCAACAGCCTGACTGAGGAAAATAACACCCTAAAAAATAGACTAACTCAAATGGCAAAGGAGGCCCAAAAGGGCAATGAGGAGAAGAATGCCTTAAAAGCCAAATTTGCCAGATGGAAAAAGAATCTCAAAAGTTCACTGAGGAGATCCATTCCTTCAGAGTTAGACTGGAGCAAATGGAAGCTAGTGACTTTATGAGAAATCAAGATGCCGTTAAGCAGATCCAAACAAATGTAATGAAAGAATAGAAGGCAATGTGAAAAATATCTCATGGAAAAACCACTGACCTGGAAATAGATCCGAGAAGAGACAATTTAAAAATTATTGGACTACCTGAAAGCCATGATCAAAGAAAGAACCTGAAATCACCCACTTTCCAAGAAATTCTCAAGGAAGAATTGCCTGATGTTTGAACCCAGAGGGCAAAATAGAGGTTGAAGAATCTGAGATCACACCTCTAAAAAAGATCCCAAAGAAAACTCCCAGAATATTATAGCCAGGTTCCAGAATTCCCAGATCAAGGAGAAGAGTACTGCAGAAGTAGCCAGGAAGAAACAATTTCAATATTGTGGAAACACAATCAGAATAGCACAGGACCACCGGCAGCTTCTGAGGATCAAGGGCATGGAATATGATATTCCAGAGGGCAAAAGCTGGGACTGAACCCAAAGGGTCACCTGCAGCAAAACTGAGTACCCACTATAGAAGAGGGACAGGATCATGTAGGGAATGGACTAGGTGGGGGTGGGATGAGTGGGAGGGAACTATAAGCAGCCTTATACAATATATCTACTATGATAATGTTTTGCATAGCTAGACATGTACAACATATACTGAATTACTTATCTTCCCAGAGGGAATGGGTGACAAGGGAGGAAGGGAATGGTTCTGAAATTCGAGGTCTTAAAATTAAATGTTTCAAATATATATAAATACTATTATTAATACTCTTTTGCATGTAATTGGGATATAAGATGTGTAGGCATTGGGGCACAGAGATTCACCTTGCTCTAATGGAAAAGTCGAAGGGGGTATGGGAGAGAGCAGATTGGAGGAAGGGATATCTTGTGGGACTGCTATTCTGGGATGGTGGGTAGGGGAAAATGGGGGGAAAAATTGTAACTCAAAATCTGGCGGAAATGAATGACGTAAACCAGAAGTTAATAAAACATTTGTTTTTTTTTTAAAAAAAGACAACTCCTACTGGTTTGTTTATGGCTTCCTTCAACAGTTTTGCTGTCTCTTCCCAGTCATTCTGTTTGTTTTCCTCACAGACATTTAAAGGAGACCTTCCTTGTTGGTCAATAATGTGCTGCAAATAAGAAGGGGGGAAAAAAAGGAATTGTAAGCATCATGCTATTTTCTAAGCAGAAACCTGATTAATGATTCCTAGAGTCTCCCCAGTACCTTAAACTTCAATTCTCAATAATACAACAGTAAGACTATATTATTTATGCCTTAATTCACAGCTACTGTTTACTACACTATGTTCTTCAGTCTAAAATTACTACTTTATGTATGTCCAATACATATTGACTAATGTTCAAAAACTTCATTCAATATCTACTGTTTTTTTGATTACAGATACAATCAATGCTTTACAAAAGTTATTTTTCTCTAAAGAAATACTAATATGCATGCTAGGAGTAGAAGGAACATTTTTATATGAAATTATTAGGATATTAGTTAAATTATTAAGTACAAAGGTAAGACTTGTCTATAAATATGAATTGTTTTCATCTATATGTATAAAATGATGAATATGTCTCAATGTCTGACTCTTGGATGGGCTACAGTTGAATACCATTGTATTATTACTTGTGTAGTCACTATTTTTAAAAAGTGAAAGTAACTTACTCTGTCCACTTCTGGATGGTTTAGAAGGATTTGCACTATTTCAACATGTCCTCCTCCAGCAGCAAAATGAAGGGGAGAACTAAGCTGTCCATTTAAGAGGTTCGGATTACACTTTCCCTTTTCTAATAGCATTCGAGTAGCCTCAACTTTTCCATACCTATAGAAAACAGAACTTATTAACTAAAAAAATCACCAGTGATTTATTTTTTATCCTCTTTTTAGACAATATTCCACAGATTGCTAAGGTTTTCTAGGACATACAACAAGGGACTAAGACATTGACGTAAATGTGTAGGGTGGCTGGGGGTTTCTTCTGAGTCATTCTGGTTCAAGCTGAGTGTTTCTATTTTTGATGAACTGGGAGAAGCCATAACTTCCAATACAAATTGAGGGGGAGTGGCAGAGGGAGAAATACAAAGTACAAAATAAGGTATAAGCAGGTGCCTGCCTATGTTGTCAGTCAGGTGTGTCTGACTCTTGGTGACCCCATTTGGGGTTTTTTAGTAAGGATGCTGGAATGGTTTGCCATTTCCTTCTCTAGTCCATTTTATAGATGAGGAAGTGAGGCAAACAGGGTTGTGACTTGCCCAGGGTCACACAACTAGTCAATGTCTGAGGCTGGCTTTGAACTCAGAAAGATATGCCTTCCTGACTCCAGGGCCAGCACTCTATCCACTGAACCACCTACCACTGAACCACCTAGTTGCTCACTTAGAAGGTACAGGTAAATAAATAGAATTTTCAAATGAGGCAATTCAAGTTAATGAACAATTAAGGGCCAAATTCAGTAACTGCAAAATAAGCTCAAGAAAAGCAGCTCATGAAGAATGTTCACATGGCCCCAGTCTGATGTTTAAAACTAGGATCAACAAATTAATGTAGTAAAAATAAAAATCTAATCAAGAAATATTCATTAGGTGTCTATTAGTGCAAGATACTTTTAAGTCCCAAGGAACAGACAAATAAGCATATGGTATGGTCCTTTTCCTAATGGAGTGGATGGAGAAATAAGATATAAACATGAGAAAAATTAAATTATGCAAGGTTTAACAACCTAATACAACAGTATAGGAAATGTTCTAATAGATCATAAAAAATAATATAGGGAGAATGAAGGACAAAGCACTTTAGGCTAAGGTGGTAAGGGAGATTTTATAGGAGAAGGGGGAAATAAGCCCAAGTCTTACAGACAGTATAGGAACTAGAGAGATGGTAAGGAAGGGGATTGATATAAATGATCAGAGTAAAGGATCAAACCACTCTGGAAAGTGAAGAGTCAAAGAGAAGAGTGAAGAGCTAGTGCTTGTTCCACAGCTGCCTAGGTAGTAGACACTTCCTCCATCTATACCTCACCAAGCTACCAAAATTATCTTCCTAAGGTACAATTTTGACCATGTCAAGCCCATATTCATTTGGGGGGGTTTCCTATTGCCTTTAGTTAAAACACAATCCCTTTGCCTGGCTTTTTAAGATCCTCCGTGATCGAATGTCTCTCTAGCCTTCACATGACTCTACTTTATGCACTCTAGCTAGGGTCTAGTACAACCTGACTACCAGCTGAACTGAGCCTGATTTGCTCCTGCCTCGGGGCACCTGCATGAGGCATCTTCATGCCTGGAACGCCAGCCCTCCTCATCTCGGCTTCTCACAATCTTTATCTTCTATCCAGGTTCAATTCAGATGCTTCCTCTTCTGTTAAGCTTTCCCTTATCTAACAGCTCAAACTGTTCTCTCTTGCCTTTACATAGGGCAATTCAGTGTATGCTGAACTCTTTCTTATCCCCATCACTCTCTACCTTATATTAGTTTACCCAAGATACTAGTCACATCCTTTCTCACAGCATTTCATCCTTTTTCATCTAGTAGAATAAAAAGTTTCTGAAGGCAAGGACTTGTGCTATTTTTTTTTTTAAATCTGTGTATACCCAACAACTTGCAAAAAGGCCTTATATTCTAATGGATCTGTAATTTCACTTATTTGGGAGTTCTCTCCAGTTATGCAGATTGGAATCCATCAATCCTGCCTATCCTATGAGAAGCTTATCCATGCTTTTTCCAAAGTTCACCCTAAGGAGTCCCCTCCAGTGAGTTGGGGTCTTGCCTCCTCTGTGCTCACATCCAAAGCATCAGGGGAGTGTTCTGGCTTCTTACCTGTCACCCTTTGTTCTAGCCATGTGACCAGCCCATCTTCTCTTTTCTGTTATGCAGGTAATTACTAATATTCCAACATTAAATACTGTCAAATGATTATAGTATCAAATGTACTACATATGTAGGAATACTGTGAAAATAATCAATTTCTCAAGGTATCTTTTTCACTGGTATCTTTTGATTTTTTAAATCATTACACAGAGTACTAGGATATTGTAGAAATGAAATAAACATTAAATAATTACAATTTAAATGACACTGAAATAATAAAAACATAGAATATAACAATCTTTTTAAAGAACGATACTCACCAGCATGCATAATGAATAGGTGCCCAGTGGTCATTATCTAGCTGGTTTACTGAAAAACTATCATTGAGAAGACGGTTTAATAATTCTGAATCTCCTTCACAGGCACTTCGATGAAGAGGAAAATCATCTACCCACTGATGTTCTCTAATAATCATAAAAGAAATGCAATTCAGAATGTACTTTTAAACAAAAATGTGGGCATACATAAATACTCAGTATACTATTAGGCATTAAATATCTGTCTTAAGCTTAAGCAAAAGAATGACTAATTCTAAGTGAATATTCATTGATCCATCATATATCATGGCTTAATCGGTGTGAGTATTTCCTTTCACTGATGCAGACTGCAGCTCTTCTGTGACATGGCAGACAGTCTTTAAGATTGGTTGGGGAGGTTGAAAGGGAAAGGGAACGGCACCTTGACCAGTTAAGCTCATCTTTAGGTGACAAAATTCATCATGGGGCCCAGACTCAAAGCTTTTCCAGCTTGGCAGAACCTGCCACAGGTTGTGCATGGACACAGGATTCAAGGACCTATGAGCCTATCTATTCCCCAACAAGGGATCTTCAGTGGGAGACAGAATAGACACTTGTGTCGGCTGAACTTTTGCTCTAGTCTTGGGCTGAAGAAAGAGAGAGTAGAATGAAAGCAAAACAGTACTTGTCTTCTGTGACACTGCTCATGCTTCTCTGCCATTTTTCTTGCTTAGGAATCTGAATCTTTGAATAATCTGGAGCTCCAAGGCCAAAGTATGGGTTGATTACCACTTTATCTACCTGGTAAAGTAGGGGAAAAAGAACCAAAAATTTGAACTATGTAAGTTATAAATCCTTCAAACAAAACAAGCACTAATACCTGTTATTCTGATGCACATAACTCATAACAAATTTTATAGAGAAAAACAATGGGACGCTTGTGGGCGTGGTTAAATTGCTTTGGAAAAAAGTGGCAATTTTTAAAATGCTTACTTACCCTGTTTGTATACTGGAGATCCGACCCAAACAAAGGGTTATAGATACAGGTATCTGCTTTTTCCAAGGCTAACATCTTACTTTTAATTTCTAATGCGCTATAGCCCATATGGAGTGAGTTTTCTGTCTGGCTGGGCTCAGTAGCATATGCTGGATTGATGACATTAGTCTTTATCCGCTCAAGAGGAGAAGGTCGGAATAAAGCTGGAATGAAATGAGATTGTGCGTGTCGCTCATCTAGCCACCTGAAAAACAGAAGGACAAACCACAGTAGTTCTTGCTCAGCAGCGAAGATGAAGAAGCCAATATTCTGCTTACAGGACAGCCTTGCAAAAACATAGACTCAAACTGCCTCGATGGAGGTTTTGTTTATTGTTACTAGTTAAGTAATTTACTTTGTTTCTTTGTTGCTTAAGGCACATAATAAGATACCTCTTTTTAATATTCTATCTTAATATGAGTGACAATTATACCTTCTTTTTGAAAAGTAGGGTATACTTTGTAACTTTTGTTATGTTAATCTCTATAACATCACTGTACCAACAGTGGGTGGGCAGCCTTATTTCACTAATGGAAAATGAAAGGTGCAGGGTTAAGTGACTTGCTCCCCGGTAGACTATTATCAATACTGCCCCACAGCAGTGGTCCTAGGCCACTGATCCATTTAAAGAAGTCTTTCTTGTCATCATTTTAAGGAACTGAGACAACCTGCTGCAAAGCAATAAAATCAGTACTGAGATTTGTCTAAAACAGTTGTGTGTCAGTGTCCAGACCTGTGATTTCATTTGCACAGGGAACTCCTAGTATGCAAACTCCTTCCACTGGTACCAATCAACAACTTAAGAGAATTCAGAAACATAAATACAAAATAGCACATTACATTACCATGGTACTCTCAAAAGCTGGTTGTAAGCTACAGTTTTGTTTTTTTCTCATGTTTGAAGAATATTCTGAGAATATTTTATATAACTTGAAATTTTTTTCTAATGACATTTCTTACTTATCCAGGGCAATTAACATTCTTGCTGTAAGAGTGGCAAAATGAGTGCTGGATTCACTACAGACTCGCATGATGTCTTGTAAACAGTAGAAAACTGGACATCCTGGACTATATGAATATTTAGTATTATCTAAAAAAGGGATGAAAAAAGTAATCAGACTCTTATGAAAGACTTATGGTTGCATAAATTCTTCATTTTAAAATAACACTTTGTTGAAACTGCAAAGTATATATCAAACAGTAAGTCATTCCTCAAATGAATACAATATTGTTTAAAAAGAAACCTGGATGATTCAACATCAGCTTGTTAACTCTGGCTCAATGATTTGGAAACATTTTTACTCTTGGGATCTTCTACCATCTCTTAAATCTAATAAAGACCAAACTTTAATTCTGGATAAAAGAGAGAAGCTTACATTCTACTTCCTAAGGACAGCATGCAGGAAGATCAGAATGGGCTATTGTGCCAAAAATGTTGTTTTGTTGTTTTTTTTGGTTCAGACCTGTGATTTCATTGGTGTACAGAACTTCTGGTGAAGAAATTCTCTCTCCTAAAAACACAGCAGCACTGCTTTGCAATTTAGCCCCATGGATTTATGGGGGACCCTGAGAGATTAAGTGACTTCATAAAGCCAATGTGTCTAAGAAGTGTGACTTAAACCCTGGATTTTTTGACTCTAAGGCAAGTTTCTAGTCAATACGTTAGGCTGCTTTTCATGCTACCAGTATCAGGCCTAACACAGGTTAACTCTGTACAAAGCAATCTCATTAGACCTAGATTCAAAACATATTGTTCACATTTGATAGAAGTTTTCTAGTTATAGTCACTGATTTTTGTCAGGTTATGGCTTCTCTTTTAGGAGGACATTCTTTTCATTGCTCCATATATGAAGCAGGCTGTCACCATTAGCCTGCTGATTCATAAATATGTATCTGTTTCTCTCCTGTCTCCCTGTAAGAAAAGTTCTTGCTTATGAACTGACTACTATTAAAACTAACTCTTATGCTCCTTTTCTTTGGGGTACCTTTCTACCCCACATTTTAAAATAAGAATAAAGAATAAAATTTGCCCCAAATTTCATTTCAATTATCCATTACTTTCTCCAAACTGAAACCAGAACTGACTGTCTTCTTTGATGTTTATGTTTTTAGAATATAAAATATTAAATATTTAGAATATAAATTTTGTTATAAATATTATATAATATATAATATTATAAATAGAATTATATTCTAAATAAGTACATTTAGAATATAAAATATTAAATATAAAAACATCATTAATGTCCACACAAATTTTTTCAATAAACATTGATTTAATATCTAAAGTTTATATGGATTCAAAAGAAAATTGTACCTTTGACAACTGATGGAACAATAAATAAAGATGCCTCTCTGCCCACTTTTTCTCCATCAAGAGGAAATTTCTTCATCAATACCACTCGTTTTCCTTAATATATAAAAGATTCAACCAGTATAAAAAGAGCTAAATTATTTAATTTAATAAATCTTGAGCATTAAAAAAAAATTTTTGGACAAAATGGGAAAGAAAAATGCAATTAGCAGGATATGGTTAACTCTTAAATCAGCAATAGCAGAACTGACAAAACACTACATTACTACAACAATGAAGGATATTCATAATAGAGATAATGAATCCAGCTAGTTCAGGGCCACAGCCTAATTCTTCAGCAGGAGAATTTGATATGTGGAGCAAAGGAGTAACCTTGATCCAATTAGAGAATGGGGGAGCTGTTTATCAGGACAGGGCTCTTCAGGGTGGGTATCAGGGATGCTCCTGTGTTTCAAGGGGTAAAGACTCTGAAGTCCTAACAAACAGTCTGCCCATCGAGGAGAATACTGAGAATTTTGGTTGAAAGCAATGTCATGCAATCAGTCTTTGACTATAATGCTGGCTGAATCTCCTCTTCTGTATATTGTTTTCTTTCTTGACCACAGCCTTCTTCTAAAAACCCTTTTATTTTTGGTGTGTGTGTAGGCGGGAGGGACTGGCAGTTGGGATACTGCTGTTTTAAACTTTTTCCTTTTCTGGTCCTGCACAGAGGGTCACACAGATTTCATCCTAACAATTTCATCCTCTGAGATCTCTTTCCTATGCCTATGTCCTTGCTGTTCCATTTTCATTCCTGTCCTGCAGGTAGACCAGGGAACCTGCCATTTTCCCTATAATATTTTTCCACATCTCAAGGGCTTGTGGCACTGATGCAGCATAAAAAACAGCAGTTAGACTTATTTCTGG